>CM069140.1:45974634-46057134 GCA_035221665.1 Okamejei kenojei
CATAGAAATATATTCGAGTTCAAGCTAAAGTCTTGCCCGAGAAGCCAAAAGCTTCCCCAGCGTTACACGAGATCGGTTCTCCCCTGTATGGGTAAGGGGAGAAAAAGGTGAAAAAAAGGGGGTGAGGAAAGGGAGATGGAATTGGCGAGGGATGCCTGCGCTAACTCTCGGAAAACCGCAGCTGGCGTCGGGAGGCAACTTCACGACTGCACGGCAGTGAAAATCTTCCTCTCGCCGATGCGCCCTCGCTCAATGCGTCACTTCGCCATCAGCCCTCACTCACAACCTAGGCACCGCTTCTCGAAACCTCTCCGTCTACCCCGCCCGATTGTAGAACATTGCGGTACCTTACGTCCGCGCAACTATAGACGTAACCCTGCGGCCATTACTCCCTCGGATCTGTCCCAGCACTTGGGACGACATAGACTGGAAGTATGAAGTACACCTGCCTTCGAGAGCATCTGCTTTAATCGATGCGAGGAGCGGCGCCCGAGCGCAAGAGAACGTTATGTCTGCACCCGCACACCGCTCCAGTTGATGAGGTTTTAAACAGTTGTGTGACCAACTTCATTATAAATCTAGGGAAATAATGATATAATTTACGCGAGTCATTCCGAAATCTAAGTTAAATCGACACGAAATAGTAAAAAATCTCAGCGTATTTATGTCTGTTTATGGAGAAAATGATGGTTCAAATCAAAATGAATATACACCCATACAGCGACCGCGAGAGAGAGAGGCGAGAGGGGAGAGGGGAGAGAGGGAGAAGGGGGAGATTGGAGAGAGGAAGGGAGAGGTGAGAAGGAAAGGGGTTGAGAGAGGAAAAGGTGAATCGAGAGGGGAAAGAAAGGGAATTGTATTGATAAGGGAGAGAGAGAGAGGAGGTTAAGGGAAGGAGGGGAATGAGAGGGGAGAGGAAGGAAAGCAAGGAAGGGAGAAAGGGAGGGAAGGAGTGAGAAGGAGAAGATAAAGAAAGGAAAGGTGGAGGAAGGAGAAGAGAAGGGGAGAAGAGAGGAAGAAGTGAATAATGGGTAACATGATTTTAACAATCATCCACATATAAATTATTCTCAAAGAGTTTTTTACTTCTTAAATTAGTATTATCTCCTAACTTGCATTTTAATCGGTGTGTTGCTCTGCCTTAAACGTTATTCGCAGACTAACACTTTCTTTGTTGAAAGTTAGTCAGAACTTTATTGTCCGTCAACTTTACTGAAATTCATAAAATAAATAATCACGAACTTTAACTTCTTCTCTAGACGATTTTTCAGATTCCATTTGTACTTTCATTGAATCAGGATTGTATTACGTCATCACAATTTTCTAAGTATCAAGGATATTTGATTTCAACACATAGGCAATGAGTTCTGCTGATTACCTTTCATTGTTCCTCGCAAGACCATAATAACCCATCCAATCGATTTTCGCTCATTGTCCAGCACCTTGCTCTTTCACATCTTATAGCTCCATCTTTTAACATGTTTCCGAGAATAGGTCAACATAGAAGGTATTTGAATATTTGGACATTCGTCATGTCTGTTATTATTGACGACCAACAGCATGTTTCATGTTAAACACCTTCAGATATTGTATAAAATTATGCTTCAATCCAACTGATGTCCTCCTGACCCCGTATTTAAGACAACTCTCGTTATTCATGGTTATCAATCGATTTCGACTGCTCTTCGCTCAAATATTTCATCTTCTCGTCAGTTTATCTGTGCAAATGGTATCGCACTTCTGTTCCAAAAATGCATATTTGCAACTCTGTATTCCTCTTGCGTTTCCTCACCTTGCTAAAGATAAAAGATACATTTTCACCCCGCCCCTAATAAATAACATTACTGAACATGACAGCATCACTAAAGCTTCTCCTTCTGTTCGTTTGCACCGGTTCAGCCGCTTCCATTTTCTCTGGTATTCTTCTTCTATTGTTTTCTGTTTCTTCCTTCTTCCATTTGCTCTGATAGCTTCATTTGTATAGTGAGACTCCTTCAATGATATGTCTTGCATTTATTACAAATAACAGTACTCTTACAAGTCTCTCACACATAATCCTTTTTTCAAACATCCAAAACATGCAACATTCCTTCTCAAAAATCATGTGTGCTCTACGATGTACAAGGTTTCAACATGTGGAAATTTTAAAAATCAATCTGCAATTTATCCCATCAAATAGATCATAAAAAATTTAATTGACACATAATTCACTTTCATATCTCCAGTATTAATAATGTAGGCCCATTTGCAGACCGAATTTCAGCTTGTTCCAGATTCGTTTTCCCATTACTTTAACCAAAAGCTGTATCAAGACATCAAAGCCCATAGCTTTCTATAAAATTAAGAGAACTGAAAGGAATTTCAATTATAAAGATGAAGCATTCTGAAACAAATATAAACAACTTACTTGGATACCTGAAATTAAAGCAGATAATTAGTAGTTACAATTGCGTAACTAATTACTAAGTCAATTTCTAGATCTAAACAATCTTGCCATTTTTAAAAAGGTAACATTTAAAAAGCCTGTGCCAAATAACAGCACACAAAGAATACACAAATAACATGACTTTTTAAATCACATTGTCATAGCCAAATGGAAGAAATTTGTGTTTAATTCTGTATAATAATGGCGATTTTAAGTCATCTTGCCGAGTGTGATTTTTGTGACTTTCGATTTAATTCATTTGCGTGAAGTAAACCCTCCCCATATCTGCAAAAAATTCGCCTTCTTTGTCCTGTATCACCTTTCCGCAGACATGAAATGTTGATTAAAGAGAGAATCACTAAAGAATCAAGTGTAATATGAAAATAATAACTCTTCCTTGACCCGTGCCCCTAACGTGAGACCTCCCTTGTCGCGTTGACGGCAATTAGAAAATTGATATAATTTTTACTCCTGTCATTTAAAATTATCCAGCTGCGTAATTTTGTACTAAGACTTAAAAAAACGGCAGTCAAATGAATTTTTCCATCACAACAAAACTTCCTGTTCAAAATCGAAATTTGAACTGGCTGGAGAAATACCCATTTTTAAAACCCTCCCCCCCTCTCGCAATGGCGCCTCAAATCGCGCATCAAGGGCATTGCCAAAGCTCTCGCCGCGTGAAGGTAATTTTGTAACATACCTATACATACCATACTTGCTGTTCCAAGAAATGTACCAGTGTCGTTGTTAGTCTGGCCACCGCTTCCTTCTTATCCAATAATCGGTTACCTGCTTTATCTCTCACGAACCTTTCTTCTCAGTGCCTTCTGGCAGGCTTACTATTGATGACTCGAATATTGCTTGCGAAAATGTATCGATTTCCAGGCCATGTCTGAGATTTTGCTCGGCTGCAACAACTCTAAAGAATTATATTCATAATCACTCAATGCCCTCGCCCGTCGATCGTTTGCTTGCATATCATTCTATTACAATGGTACCTTTTTTTCTCCGTGTATGTTATAAATTCTCTGCACATTAACAAAACATTATTTTAGTAACCTTCTCACCCTTCTATAGCCTTGGCTGTCAGGCTCATTTTGACAACTTTCTACAAGTACCTGAACATCTCCACTTGTGTACTTCACCAGAAATCGTAAGCGCTCCTTTTCATCTGTAATTTTCGTTTCTAATACGTCTTCTGATGCCCTTATGAAAGCTTCATACTGCAAAGGATCTCCATCATATGTAGGAATTTCTCCTGGTGGTAGAGTGAGAGAGGTATTTTGTCGAGCTATGAATTCAGCTTGCCTATTTGCCAATGCCAATAATCCATCCTAAAAATCTTGGCTTTGCTCCAACAAACGATACACAGGCCTTGGCTCAAACTAGCTTGTTCGAGCCTGTGCACCAGGCCTCGGAAAAGCGTAGTCCGCTATTGGTTTGTCCCGAACATCTGCAGACGCTCCATAAGTAGTTTGTTTCAATCTCGCAGCCATTTGCTGAGATTAAGGTTTACCCATCTTACTCTGTTCCAATGGGTGTTCAAAGCCGTGAAATCCGGTGGACCTCGATTGTGGAATTGATCCAACTGCTGACTGAATGGGAGCAGTTTTTAGAGCTGCATCTTGAACCCTTACTTTCCAATATATTCTTCTTTGATTTGGCCACCGCCATCTTTGTGTCTAGTTCCAGTTGCTCCTTTTGTCGCCTCATCTCTTCTTTCTGTCGCATTCTCTCTTCTTTCATCTGTTCTTCTTGTTGCTCAATCTCATGTTTCTTTTTCAAGGCATCCGCTTCTACTGAGAGAGTGGCTAGATCAGCTTCAACTGCTTTGATGATGTACCTTTGATGACGGACTGGCTATAGAACCATATTTATGTCTTGAACTTCGTGTACATACATTCGAGATACTATCTCGTGGTGCAATTTCATCTTCCATTCCGGCACCTTGGTGGTTCGCACTTCCAGCTGTTAGGCGTGTAAGTTGTCGTATAATTTCAGATAACCACTCCTCTGCCGCATCCATGTAACTATTGAATATCTTTGCCATTACTTCATACCACTGGGTGTGTCTTTCGCGTTCTTTCAGAGATGGCTCTAAGTCCATCAGTGCATTTTGTTTCTCTTGAACCTCCTGGCAGAGGTTAAGTAGTTGGCTCATGTTAGATTCCACTTTGATTGGATTTTTATCTGATTCCATTAGTTTCTTCTGTTTCTCAATTGATTTGGTAACCTGTTTCTATAATTTATTCCTCCTCGGTTTCTTTCAGGTAGACAGCCTGGGTATTATCTGCATCTTCTCGATACTTTAGCCTGGCTCTGCCACCTAGTGGTTCCACTGGCATCTCTATTTCCATGGATTTTAAAACAGGTCTTGACAGATTGCCAAGCCTTTACAATGAACGAACAAAAACCTCTTCAATCTGCTTTAATTTTATTGTTAAAAATCGAGTGTTGTTTTGATAACAATTTCTCAGGAACAATAACAAATTAGATTTCCAGACAACATTCCTCAACATCTATGAAGTTAATAATGGCGTTAGTTCAACAGGAATGTGTCTTATCTTGACTCCAAAACAATCCAAGGTCGGACATCTGGATTTCTCCAGGCAGAGTAGAAAAACACTTTATTGGCTGTCTTCCAAGCTTGCAAAACTGACTTTCTGCATAAAGCTTCCCAGCTTTAAAATTAAATGTATAATAATCGATTACTCACAATTTTGTGATAATGTCTTCTGATAAGTCGTGTCGATAAACCTCTAGGCCATCTCTGGCCGAGATCTATTGTCTTCAGTTCCTCTTCTGGAACCGGTCTTCTGGCCAAAAACTCTTTCGAGACCCTAGCCAAGTCTTCTGTCCCACTCTCTGGAACTGGCTCTCACCTCGTGTCAGAGGTATCCTTCGACTTTATGTAGCAGCAGATTTTTATATTGTTCCAGAGATTACTCCCTCTAATCACTAAAGAGACTACATGGCTTTAGGAGGATGTCGTAACACGCATGTGAGCTCTCCGTGAGACCTTCAGAGCTTCTTCACAAATAAATCTTCATAACACAATCTTTTGATTAATAGTTTCTTTATTGTTGAAGAAAAACATTAAGATATACATCCGACCTTCTCCGACTCGTACACTTTAATCTTCGTCAAACTCCAGCATATCGCTTCAAACGTTACAAAAACTCCTTGTGTCTTGGTTAAACTTCACATGGTCGCAGGTTATTAATTCCCCATGTATCTCCGAGCTAAACTAAAAACTAAGCTTCTGCGCAAGAAACCCAGCACCAAACTCGCCCTTGACTACGTAATAAATCCCACCCACGTAATTATGGGCAGTCTAAAATTTAAAGACAAATGCAATAATTAATGACGCACAAAATAAGCTAAATGATCACTACATCAAGTACGTCAGGAATCTATTTGCTGAAAAATAACAAAACTATAGGATGCAGTCAAAAGCACCAGTTTGTGATCAACTTGCAGGCTTGGAATCATCCAATCAAATGATATGGAATTAAAATGGTGCCACAGCGCCATCTAGGTTGAAGTTGCTTGTGGATGTACCAAATTATTCCATTAAATTAGTAAAAAGAATCAAGCAAAAGGAAAATTAAAATGTAAAAATAAATGAAATTAAAGACAAAATGTTACAAAATGCTTTTATTTGAAAAGTGTAATATGACAATAATTGATCATAATAAATATTGCACATGAGGAAAAAATGGAGAATAGTTTGAAATCTGACTGCAACTGAATCTAGTACATGCAATATTAAAAAATAATGCCAAAATACCTTAGAATTTCATCATGCCTTTTGATTGTAACAATACGCTTTAGGGCATAATAATTCAGCTGCTCTATGTTCCATTTTCATCTGGAACATGAATTATGTAGTCATTAGTGGCACATCTATTCCTGTTGTCTGACGTACATGAAAAATCAGGCCCAATTTCATCTGCCTCAATAATATTATTGGAAACCAGTCAATGTTAATTTGTATGGCAATACCCAGATCACTATTTGGGACAGTTGCTATTTAAAGATAATCCACAACTCCCTTACATTAAGGGAGCATTACAATGTTATGGTTAATAAATTCTGCATTAATCATTATGGTAGAGCCAGCACCACCATTAATAGGATCTCCATGATATGCTCCTGCAGGCAAGCTCTATAAACCATCTCCTCTACAATGATACAAATCAGTTTATCAACACCCCATTTCACCCACAAAGTTTCAGTGAGTGCACCAAGAAACAGAATTACAGTACATAAGAAAAGGCACATTTTGCCATTTCTCAGGTGACAGCCTTGCCATTCTCTCAGCCAATGTTCATATCTGTTGCAAGGGAACAGGTTCAAGAATCTGACTGGTAGAACAGAAAAAGACTCTCAGCTGTTGCAAATCAATTTTTTTGGCAAAAGAGGACAAAAACAATACTTGTCTCAGTATGCGCCGGGTCCAGTTTTACAGCAGCATACCTCGCTCTCTCTCTCTGCCTCCGTCCGCAGCGCTGATCGCGATTCAGCCCATTGGTGAACCCGTCTCGTACATGAACACATCAGATTTATTGGCAGGAGAACAAAAGGAATATTTGTCTTGGTATGCACGGGGTCCGTTTTACAGCAGCACGCCTCTCTCTCTCCCTCTGCCTCTGTCCGTGGCGCTGATCGCGACTCAGCCCGTCAGTGAACCCCTCTCGTACATAAACTTGAACTAGCTTATGGCTTACTGGCACCTGCCTTTATAAAGGTGAGAAATCACGTGTTGAAATAACCGCCGGTAAGTCCTGGCCAATAGCGCTGCTCCCAAATTCAAACTATAACCAATGGCAGGGGACTGCATCTCAGCAAGCCCCCCCCCCCTTTTTGGAACAAAGTGCTATCAGCCGCAGACTGGCACGTAAAACAATACACAGCGCCATAGACTTGGCATGAAAATCAATACATACAGCGTTACCAGTTTGGCGTGCAAAGGTTTAAACAGAGCGCTGTCAGCATATCGCGTGGGAATTTAAACAAAGAGCTGTCAGCTGCTAGGCTATGGGTTCTAAATATAGCGTTACTGGCTGCAGCTCTATGAGGTTTAAATATAGCGCCGCCAGCCACAGAACTATGGGCTTTAAAAATAGAGCTATGGGTTTCAAACTTAGCACTATGGCCACAGCGTTATGGGTCACAGACTGTTAGGGAAAATTCTCATATAACAACATCATTGCCAGAAGCCATACAGACTAAGCAGCCATATTGGAAATTTCTATATGGTTGCAGTCAACAGACAGGATTAATTAGGGCAAACTATTTGAATTATACGCATGCAAACCACAAGAAACGCTAGTCAATGAATGTGTGACAGCAGATTTTCAGTTGCATACTGGAACAATAGAATAAAGCAAAATTTAAGGCTTGTAGCAGGGACATGATAATTGATAAATATTTGTAAAAATCTGTGAAATTTTGTAAAACAGTAAAACTGATAAATCTATCAAATTTGGGACGCGTGCCAGTGGACATGCACGTTTTCTGCACTATTGAACAATATTCTAATTAATACTGTAACACAATTTCAAAACACGTTTTTTTTAATACGTTTCACCCAGGGCCTCCAAACCTTTCAGCATGAGAGCCACATTATATATATATTTGGCATTTTTGCGGGCAGTAGGAAAAAAATAAGGAAATGTCACACACACACACACTCTGATAGAGCCACATACACAATGACACACACACTGACACACAAACACAGACTGACACGCACACTGACACACACTCACACAATGACATACACACACACAGTGACACACACATAGAAACGCACATGCACACTTGGATTTTACTTCGGAGTCACGTGAGTGACTACGTGAAGAAGCCCCGCCTGGCGCTAGAACGGCATTACGTCGACGCTGACGGCAGAAGCAAGAGGTGCAGAGCGCAGCTCCTCGCAGCGGTCGGAACGGACCCGCAGGTAAGTGCAAGGAAAAAATAGAGGACGTTCTAAAAAAGATGTTACGCTGGTAAAACCAGCAAAAGTGAAAGTAAAAATTGAAAAAATCAGAGTCACGCTGGCGTACTGACTTAGCCAGATAATAAAAAAAGAAAAATGGAGAAGTCTCAAAGAAAAATTTCGCGGGTAAAAAGATCGTCCCGGGGAGAAGCTAAAGAGTCGGGACAAGAGATTAGTGCGGATCCGGTTCCGATACCGGTGGCCGCTGATTCACCCGTTAGTGAGACTATAATTTCTCCAGAAATACAAACCACGGAGGAAAATGTTCCTAGAAAAAGTAAAAAGAAATCCGTGAGGCCCGTGGTTTCTGATGATGACTCTGATAATGAAAGTCCTCCGGATAATAAAGCTATATGGCTTAAAATGGAACATATGGAGAGAGTGCTCCAAAATATTATGAGACAAGGGTCAAAGTACCCAGAAATTTCCCAACATTACCCTGAGGGGTTTGAATATCCAGAATATGGCTATGTGCCAAATTGGGAATTTGAAACTCCAGACCCAGGAACAAGGGTGGAGGAAGTCTCATTGGATGAAATTCCAGGTGTATCATGGCTGCAAAAGTCAGACCCTGCAAGTGGTGATGTAGATTATGAGTGCACACCACAAATAAAGAAGAAGAGGCCATATGTGCCTGATATGGCAAAAGATTTTGCTATACCTGAAGGAAGTGGTGAGGCTATGGAAGAAAACCTAGCTGCCAGTATTAATTATATGGTATCTCACTAACTTCAAGATTCTGTGATGGTTGAAACAGCAGAATTATATAAAACACCGGAAAATTGCACCTCATTGAAGGTACCTACGGTTAATCCGTCTATATGGACACCTATGACTCCAGGCATGAGAGGACAAGAAATAAGATTTCAAAGAATCCTCAAATCCTTTCAGCTGCCATTACTGCTTTTGGAAGGCAAATGGAAGGGTCGGAAATGGTTAAAATCCAAAAAGATACTTTGGGCTTATTGTGCAATTCCTTTTATGAAATTAATTGTATGAGGAAAATTGCGATTCGGCCCATATTTCATCCAAGGTTTGCAGGTCTGTGTCGATCAAATGGTGTTCAAGCTCCTGGTTATCTATTTGGAGAAAACCTGCCTAAACAAATAAGAGAAATGGATGAAGAGGCTAAATCTATTAGCCACATGAGACCTTTCGTTTTTGGACAAAAAAGGTATTTTTCGTCAAGGAGGGGATTTGATTTTGGAAACAGAGGCAGGAATATGATAAGAAAATATTACCATCTGACACAGCCTAATGTTCACCCGTATACGGGGAGAAGGAGACCTCCACGTTCATATGGAGAGGTACAAAAACTTTATTCTATTCTTAAAGAAACTGTGGACACATCTCCAGTTGGAGGGAGTACAAAATAAACCTGCTTATGGTTTCATGTTTTCTGCTATTGAAGAAGCAGAAATTAATGTGGAAATTGACAAATTGTTTAAAAAAGGTGTTATTGAAAAAAAACCTGTTGAACATAAACATCAATTTGTGTCAAATATCTTTCCAAGAAGTAAAAAAGATGGTGGTTGCAGAATTATTCTGGACCTTACAAACTTTAATACATTTGTCGAGTATAAACATTTTAAGATGGAAACGTTCAACACTACAAGACATTTGATATCAGCAGGTTGTTATATGGCTACAATTGATTTAAAGGATGCGTACTATTCAGTACCAATACATCGATTTTGTTCAAAGGTATTTAAAATTTAATTGGCTAGGACAGCTGTGGCAATTTAAAGCTTTACCAAATGGGTTAAGTTCAGCTCCCAGGCTCTTCACAAAGCTGTTGAAATCAGCTTTAGCACAATTAAGAGCACAAAAGCACATCATTATGGCTTATCTGAATGAAATTTTAATTATCAGTAATAATCAGGAATCAGCTGGAAAATCAGTTTCAGCAACTAAAACTTTATTTGAGAAGTTAGGTTTCTTGATTCATCCAATTAAGTCCCAGCTGCAGCCAGCACAGTCAATTAACTATTTAGGGTTTGTGATTAACTCGGTTACTATGTTAGTAACTTTGCCAACAGATAAGATTGATGATATTTTAACGGTATGTAGGGGTCTCATTCACAAACCTTATCCCTCCATCCGAGAAGTAGCGAAGGTTATTGGTAAACTAATAGCAGCATTTCCTGCAGTAGAATTTGGTCCATTACATTACCAAAACCTTCAAAGGGACAAAATAAGAGCTCTAAAAAAGCGAACAGGCCATTTTGATAGGCCTATGCAATTAACAAAAGAAGCTTTATTGGAATTGCAATGGTGGATTGAAAATGTCCCACAAGCTGCTAAAAACATTTTAATACACCAGCCTGAAGTATTTTTACAAACAGATGCAAGTGCTCTCAGATGGGGGGCGACAGATACATTTACTAGTTGTGGGGGCAGATGAACTGTCCAAGAGGAAATGTTTCTCCAAACATATGGTTTTAACTATTTAGAGTTATTGGGGGCGTTTTATGGATTAAAAGCCTATTGTGCTACAAAAAAGAATCTGCATGTACTGATACAATTAGACAATAAAACAGCTGTAGCATATATTAATCACATGGGTGGAGTCAGATCGGTATCATGTGATTGTCTGGTCAATCAGATATGGCAGTGGTGTATTAAGCACCAAATTTGGATTTCGGCAAATTATATAACCATATAACAATTACAGCACGGAAACAGGCCCTCTCGGCCCTTCCAGTCCGTGCCGACCATTTGTTTTCCCCTAGTCTCATTTACCTGCACTCAGACCATACCCCTCCATTCCCTTCACGTCCATATACCTATCCGCTTTACTCTTAAATGTTAAAATCGATCCTGCTTCCACCACTTCTGCTGGAAGCTCATTCCACACAGCCACCACCCTCTGAGTAAAGAAGTTCCCCCTCACATTACCCCGAAACCTCTGTCCCTTAATTCTCATGTCATGCCCTCTTGTTTGAATCTTCCCTACCCTCAATGGGAAAAACGTATCCACGTCAACTCTGTCTATCCCTTTCATCATTTTAAATACCTCAATCAAGTCCCCCCTTAACCTTCTGAGCTCCAAAGAATAAAGACCTAACTTGTTCAACCTTTCTCTGTAACATAGTTGCTGGAACCCCGGCAACATTCTAGTAAATCTCCTCTGTACTTTCTCTATTTTGTTGACATCCTTCCTATAACTAGGCGACCAAAATTATATCCCAGGTAAAGACAATGTGGTGGCAGACAACAGATCAAGGCTGTTAAAAGACAACACAGAATGGATGTTGAACCCAGTAGTTTTCAGCAAAATTGTGATTCAATATGGGTTACCAGACATTGATCTGTTTGCATCAAGATTAAATCATCAATTGCCTAAGTATGTGTCTTAGGAACCAGATCCAGATGCAGTAGCAGTAGATGCTTTTTCACTACATTGGGGGAATATGTTCTTTTATGCTTTCCCTCCATTTGCTCTGGTTCAGCAATGTCTGAAGAAAATAGAACAAGATTCCGCCACAGGATTATTGGTGATTCCAAATTGGCCGACACAACCATGATTCCCGTTGATGTTAAACATGATTAAAGAACCATATATGTCAATTCCTAGCAGCAGTGATTTGTTAATAAAACCAGTAACCAAAGAAATTCATCCATTACATGCTTATATGAATTTGTTAATCTGCAGGTTTTCACCAGACCACTACAAGAGCTTGGATTGTCGAATAGAACTATGGATGTTATAGTTGCATCATGGCGAGATAGCACTCAGAGACAATATATGACACATATAAATAAATGGTTTTGTAGACAATCAAATATATCTTATCATACTGTGAACATTGCAAATATATTGGAGTTCCTTGCCGAGTTGCATTTTGAGCAGTACTTAAGTTATAGTGCCATTAATAGTGCACGTAGTGCTTTATCATCTTATTTAGGACAAATTTCTGACCAGAAATCAATTGGATCACACCCATTAATATCCAGATTTATGAAAGGAATCTTTAACAAAAATCCACCCAAACCAAGATATACAGAAATTTGGGATGTCAGCATTGTACTTACTTTACTTAGGCAATGGACTCCGATCGAAGTTATATCATTGGAAAAGTTAACATTTAAATTAGTAATGTTAATGGCATTAGTTTCAGCACAAAGGGTGCAAACATTACAAATGCTACGTTTAGATTGTATGCATGTGGCTTCAGATAACATTGTGTTTTACGTTTACGATCTGATCAAGCAAAGCAGACCAGGGAGAACTGGAGCGAAGGTAATGTTTCAAGCTTACCCTATTGACCCAACATTGTGTGTAGTTAAACATTTGAATCAATATATAAAAGTTACCAAAACTCTTCGAGGTGATGAAAAAGCGTTAATGATTACGCATAAGAAACCACACACAAAAGCTTCAGTACAAACAATTTCAAGGTGGTTAAAACAGGTGTTACTTTTAGCAGGAGTAGACACTGATGTGTTCAAATCTCACTCCACCAGGGCAGCAGCTACGTCCGCGGTGAAGTTACAGGACGTACCACTCGAGCACATTTTAGAAACCGCAGGGTGGTGTAAAGAAGAAACTTTTTCAAAGTTCTACAATAAACCTATTCGCACAATGACAAGCTTTGGACACACGGTGTTGGGTTCACTATAATCACCTGCTTTGTTTCACTATCGATTTATATTATCAATTATGTTATCACTTATATTTTTTATCGCTTTGTAATGGTTTCCCCAGATGTAAAAAAGGGGGTTATTATATGTCCTTTTATCATTAAAAGATTTATGAAAAGAACTAAAACTGATCTGGTAAAAGGTTATTTACTCATGTATGTGTTGACCTAGCCGGACTGTCGTATGGAATGATTCCACGACATGAAAAACACAGAAGCTTCAAAATCTTCACGTAGTCACTCACGTGACTCCGAAGTAAAATAGTAAGATTAAACGAGAACTTACCAGTTCGAAGTTTGATCTTTATTTTATGAGGAGTAACGATGAGGGATTACGTGCCCTCCACTACACACCCTCATAAAATAAATGATCATCTGGTAGTTCTAAATCTATGATGAGCCTTACTATCTTACTCCGGCTATTGTGTTCTGTGTTTTTCATGCCGCTCCTTTGAAGTATGCCGTTCTAGCGCCAGGCGGGGCTTCTTCACGTAATCCCTCATCGTTACTCCTCATAAAATAACGATCAAACTTCGAACTGGTAAGTTCTCGTTTAATCTTACTATTCCCACATACTGAAACACACACAGACACATAGACTCGCACACCGACACACAAAGACACAGACACACAAACTCAGTCATACACACACAGACAGACACACACACAG
Source organism: Okamejei kenojei (assembly GCA_035221665.1). Classification (NCBI taxonomy): domain Eukaryota; kingdom Metazoa; phylum Chordata; class Chondrichthyes; order Rajiformes; family Rajidae; genus Okamejei; species Okamejei kenojei. The sequence goes on from CM069140.1 coordinate 45,988,377, forward strand.
ACTCACACATACACGCTCTCTCCCCACGCACGCATAATGCTCACCCATCGGGCACACACACACAGCCGGCTACCGATCCGCCGATCTCCGGGCTGGCGAGAGAGGGGGGGAGGAGGGAGGGAGAGAGGGAGAGAGGGAGAGAGGGAGAGAGGGGGAGAGGGGGAGAGGGGGAGAGGGGGAGAGGGGAGAGGGGGAGAGGGGGAGGAGGGGAGAGGGGGAGAGGGGGGAGAGGGGGAGAGAGGGGAGAGGGAGAGAGAGAGAGAGAGGAGAGAGAGAGAGAGAGAGAGAGAGAGAGAGAGAGAGAGAGAGAGAGAGAGAGAGAGAGAGAGAGAGAGAGAGAGAGAGAGAGGGGGAGGAGGGAGAGAGATAGAGAGCGAGAGAGGGGACGGGGAGAGAGAACATTCACTCTAGTTCTATCCCACTTTCACCTCCACTGCCGATACATTAAGGGCAATTAACATAGACCAAGTTAAGAATGAGGAACAGAATAGTTTTATCCTGAATGTTATTTAATAACCTCACTTTTATTCATTCTATCCAGAGATGCTGCTTGTCTAAAGTAAGAGGACTGGAATAGATCTCCCGGCCCTCTATGCCCTGAGATACTCCAGCATTCTGTGTCTCGCTTTTAAAACAGCTGCATTTATCCTGGCAAGTAAAATACATTCCATTTTATTCTTGTTGCATGCCACGCAGATTGTAGGAAAGCACTGGGGAATGTGAAGGTGAGTCACTTGCCTGTGACCTATTTTTGTGTTCACAATATTTAGGAATCTAAGCTTCTGTTGAAACAAAAAACTGCAGTTGCTGGTTAAGGGAAGAAGAGTCCAAACCTGAAACATCACCTACCCTTTTTCTCCAGAGATGCTGCCTGACCTGCTGAGTTACTCTAGCACAATATAATATTCTATAATATTGTGATCACTCTTTCCAAAATGTCAGATTATTAATCAATGCTCGAGTATCAAGTTATTAATCAACCCTTTTCCATTACCCCATACTAGATCTTGTTTATCCCTTGGTTCTTTAATATACTGATCCAAAATAACATAATTTACAGTCCAAGAATTTATCTTCCATATTCTGACTGTTAACTTGGTTTTTATGTAGATTAAAGAACCCATGATTATTGTATTATCTTTGTTGCAGTACATTGCAACCTCTTGATTTTCAGTACATCACCTGTCTGATGAAGGATCTCGACCTGAAATGTCACCTATCCATGTTCTCCAGAGATGCTGCCTAACCTGCTGAGTTACTCCAGCACTTTGGTCCTTTTCTTCTCTATACCTACCTTTGTCCATTTTTTATATTGTCAACCTCTTTTTTCCATTCTGCCTACCTCATCTAATAGTAATGAATCCTGGAAATTTTAATTATCAATCATTGTCACCTTGCAACCATATCTCTCTTATGGCTATGAGATTGTACAATTTATTTCCATTTGTACAATCTATCTTGCAACAAGTGCCATGTGAATTTTGATAAATAGCATCTAACTGACTAATAACTGTTTTTCTCAATTTCCTGTTGAATGTATACTCTTACGTTTGTATGCTCTATTCCTTCACTCTATTCACGCCTTAACTTCCCTTCCTTCTTACAACCTACAACATCCCATTACTTGGTTTAAAATCCTATATGCAGCCCTAGTTTTTTATTTCACCGGAAAACTGGTCCCAGCTCAATTTAAGTGAAGCCCAATGTAAGGGTATCCCTCTTTAATACTACTAATGCCTGCATGCCATGAAGTGAAAGCCATTCCTCTCACATCAACCTTTAAGCCACACATCAATTCTCTGACTTTCATAAAGCTATGGCAATTTGCATGTGGCATATTTTTACCTTTAACAAATGTGTTTGTGTTTAAAAATCAAAACACATTAGTAAACTTAAATGACATGTAAACATCATAGGTAGACAAAAATGCTGGAGAAACTCAGCGGGTGAGGCAGCATCTATGGAGCGAAGGGTCAGAAGGGTCTCGACCCAAAACGTTGCCTATTTAATTCGCTCCATAGATGCTGCCTCACCCGCTGAGTTTCTCCAGCAATTCAGTCTACCTTCGATTTTCCAGCATCTGCAGTTCCTTTGTAAACATCATAGAGTAATTGAATCATAAAGTCATACACTATATAAACAGGTCCTTCATCCCACTTTCCATGTCAAACATCAAACATCCATTTATACGAATTCCATTTTATTTTATCCCCAAACCTCTCACACGCCTATACATTTGGAACAATTTACAGTGCTAATTTTTACTGTCGAAGTGGGATGCAGGGGATTTGTTGCTACATCCATGACCAGGCTTTAAAGAAAATGGGGGTGAGGGGTCGCTGCCTCCAACAAGCAATCAAATCATTATCAAATTCTGCGGAAAAAAAAGCTCAAGTGGATTTGGATCAAAAGGAGAGACAACAATTGGGCTGCAAGATGAATACAGGAGGGTATGGAATTGAGGGGGGTGTAACTGGGAGGCCAGGTATCACCGTGGAGCCCTCTGGAGATGTTGTGTGCTTATCAATGAAACGTCAAAGAAGGAGGGTGCCCACCTGATGACCCCGATGACGTACCTACCCTACCTTTCACCACTCCAATCCCACTGCAAATAGCAAGAGTGCCGACTTATTACAGGGATTGAAACATCAAGTCCTATTAGCTCTACTACTAATCAACCTACACCCACAAATCTTTGGAAAGTGGGAGGAAACCAGAGCACACAGAAAAAAAACCGTCCATGGTTACAGGAAAGACATGTAAACTCCATCAAATTGCCTTGCAGTTGAATTAACTGTGCCACTGTGACACACACATTATCCTATGAACACATACGTTTTTTGGGATGTGGGAGAAAATCAGCAGTCAGGAGAACATGAAAGTCCACACAGATTTGTCAAGATCAATCACTTGCAAGATAGCAACTCTAACTGCATCATTGTTTCTCCCATTACTGTGCAGATACAATTGGGCTGATTGGCCCACTTCTGTAAGATTCTTTAAATTCAGCTACTAATTTCTTAAAAGACCACCTAGAGAGTGAGGTATCCACTACAAAGCAGTTAATTTCTTCAAATCCTTGAGCAGAAATGCTCCTTCAACAACTGAAAAAGCATTTAAAATTGTCTGAAGCTCCAAGAGCTCCCAAAGAGAAGAATGGAATTTGTCCACATATATTGTGATCGTCTGTGGTCAAGAGGTTACCACCAAGGTCCCATCTCCTTTCAAAGATTTTATGAAATACCAAAGTACAGCTTCAATACATATACAGTATGATACTAACAAATCTGATAAGCTATTATAAGAACTGGCTCATGATTCGTGGACTGGTTTTAATTATTTTAAATTCTCCGAGTTTACTGAAAGATCCATTAGATTTATTTATTCAAAAAAGGTAGAGACAGAAGGTAGCTGCAATCAGTTATCTTAAAATTTAACATTAAAAACATTGTCACAGGGCACTTTGAAATATTCAAGGTAATCAGGTATGATTTTGTGGAAGAAAAATAATATTTGATTAATTTATTTCAGTTTTGTGAATGATAATTTATGGCTTCAATCTTAGGCTTGGGCTTAAACTTAGAACCACTTTATAAATTACTTGCATGAAGGTACTGAATATTTGGTTACTAAATTTACTGCTGACATCATGAAAGGTAAAAACATAAGAACATTGTGAAGAGGCCATAAAGAGACCAGACCACAAACTTTTGTTTTTGTGGTTGATCGTATACGTGTCCCATTTACCACACTACCTTTCAGCTCACCATGTTATGATTCCCACACTTCCTTTACAACCACTTTCCCCAGACACCTTCAAACACATTGGGCTCCATTGCCATTACATTTCCTTTAAACCCACTAGGTTTTGTTTCTTCCAACAATCTGGCTCATCACTGACTGGATCCCTACAGGAATCCAATTTCATTTATCTAGAGGACCTTTGGGTAAAAAGTTAATCTTTTTAAACTTACCCAATTCTGTTAGCTGTACTGCTTTGAAGCCTACCTAGTTCTTTCTCCCACGCTCCTTTTAAAATTACAAGGCATGTGTTTCTCACGCCCCTTTTAAAATTACAAGGCATCTCTTTAAATTTAGTATGTAGTAATATAAATGTATTATTTTACTTCGGAGTCACGTGAGTGACTTCGTGAAGACCCCGCCAGCACGCATGCGCAACATATTGTCGCTCGCATTTGCGGTCGACAGCTGGGGGGGGAGTGCGCTCCTCTGCCGGCAGCTTCACCAAAAAGGCCCTAAGTTTTTATTAACCTTCAGCTGGTTAGTTTTTTCTGTTTGTTGATTATACCTACAGTAAAACTATGGCGAGAAGATCCAAAAAGAGGGCTGCGCTGAAGCATGCCTTTCAGGACCGCGGGACTTCAGAGCGAAATCAGTGGCCATCATCCCCGGAGCTGACCACAGAACCGGCAGCACCCGTAGCACAGGCCGAGAAAACAACGCGGAAGTCGGGGAGCCCCGCTCAGTCGGCAAGTCCCGACTCTCCACCACAGCAGTCCAGGGAGCTGCATACTGGCGGGAGGACCGCGCGAGAGCAGGGTAGACAAGACCCCGACTCCCTGCCGCCTTAGTCTGTACGGGAACAGACCAGCGGTAAAAAGGTGCGGAAGTCAGGGCCCGGATTAACGGCACACCCCGACTCTCCACCGCATCACTCCGCAAGTCATTGAGGACCAGTGGGAAAACCGCACTAAAGTCGCGTAGCCCCGTTGGAACGGCTGGCTATGACTCTCCACCGCTTCAGTCTGCTAGATTGCAGACCGGTGGAAAAACAACACACGTCGCGTAGCCCCGTAAGAGCGGCTGGCACCGACTGGCGGCAAGCCCGCGCGGATGTCGTGTAGCCCCGCTGGAGCGGCTGGCATCGACTCCTCACCGCCGCAGTCGCAACAGACAGGCGGCAGATCTACCAGGAAGTCGTGTAGCCCCGCAGGAACGGCAGGCACCGACTATCCACCACCTCAGTCCGGAAGACCGCGGACAAGTGGCAGATCCGCGCGGGAGTCGTGTAGCCCCGCAGGAGCGGCTGGCACCGACTACCTGCTTCAGTCCCATAGACATCACCTCGGCGAGGTGCGGACTGGTGGTAGAGGCCCCATAGGTTCATCAGAATCTGGGGAAGACGACTTGCCGTTCGCAGATAGCAACGGCGGTCGCATAGCTCATATGGAGCGAATGATGGAGCAGCTGCTACATAGGGACCTACTCCAGCAGGAGCAGGCTGTCCCAAGTATCACGCAAATCCATGGCAGGACTGCCCAACATCTCTCCCTCCTCAGTAGGGAGCACAAGAAGTCAGGGATTAGCTAACTTGGAAGAGGGGTTGGTTGAAGAACCACCATTGCAAGAGATGCAAGAAGAGGAACTTCTGGGGATGGTATCCAAGTTCGCTCAACTATCCCAGAAAGGGCAACCTCTTCAGCCGATGCTAGCTGCTAGCATAAATTACCTGACAACTCACCAGCTACAGGAGCAGGTAATTTTGGAGACAACAAGTAAATACATGGCTCCGGAAAATTGCGTGTTGCTGAATGTCCCTACCGTAAACACCCCCATATGGGGAAACATCAGCCCTGAGATAGGGGCACAGGAATTAAAAATCCATAGAATCCTGAAACTGCTGACCTCAGGCATCACGGCATTTGCCAGGTCAGTTGAAGGTACGGACATGACGGAAGAGCAACAAGATGCATTAGCTCTGTTATGCAACACCCAATACGAAATCAATTGTTTTCGAAAAAGCTCTATCCGTCCTACACTCAACCGCAAGTTTGCGGGTTTGTGTCAGGCCAACGTTATGCCACCACCAAGACAGTTGTTTGGTGATGACCTGCCCAAACAGGTGAAAGACCTGGACGAGGAAACCAAGCAGTTGGGTTGATAAAACCGCCTTCTTCTGGCAAACCACCGGCGTACCGACGACAGCATCCATATGCAACAGCGAACAGGGCCCGGGTTCAACCCGACAGAGCAACAGGAGCAAACCCTAAGGTCGCGCCTTATCATCAGAGGCCTTTTTTAGGCCAAGGCCCACAGGGACCAGCATGGAAAATGCGCCAACCCCCCACCCCAGCACCACAGCAACCCAAGAACAAAGGACAGAAGAAAAGGCCCCACCGGTGACCATGGAGGTAAGGAGGTCTAGTTCCCTTTGGAATGCTGCATGCACAACCTCACTAGTGGGAGGTAGATTGCGTCTGTTTGGAGATGCATGGAGTTCTATAACTTCTGACGCTTTTATATTGCAAAGTATTCAAGGTTATGAAATTGAATTCGTAAACAGACAACATCCCCCAGCTCAACATGTACCTAGCCGGAAATTTGTAGTTTCTCACCAAGAGAAAGTGGAAGGACATGCAGAACTGTTAAGGTTGTATACCAAGGGGGTCATAGAAAAAACGATACATGAACCTCTTGAGTTTGTATCTAACATCTTTACCAAAACTAAAAAAGATGGTGGATGTTGTATCATAATTGATTTAACTCAATTGAATACTTTTGTGCAATATACCCATTTCAAAATGGAAACATTTGAAACTGCCAAGCAACTGCTTTCCAGAGGGTACTTCATGGCCTGCATCGACCTAAAAGATGCATACTAATCAGTACCTATACGTAAACATCACCGCAAATACTTAAAATTTGTCTGGATGGGGCAGCTATGGCAATACAAAGCATTACCTAATGGACTCACAACAGCCCCCAGGTTATTTACCAAAATATTAAAACCAGTATTGGCATCTCTTCGAAGACAAAACCACATAGTCATGGCCTACCTTGATGACATTCTGATTGTGGGGAAAACGTTGGAATTAGCTAAATTAGCTGTGACAGTCACCAAGTCACTATTCGAAAAGCTGGGGTTTTCCATCCAGACAAATCAAAGTTTAACACTTCTACCATTATGGACTATCTGGGATTCACGGTTAACACCAATCGTATGATTGTCACTTTCCCAGAGAACAAAGCAACAGACATAATAGAGGCATGTAATAGCCTTCCTTGCGCGAGGATACAGACTATTCGACATGCTGCCAAGGTGATTGGAAAACTTGTAGCTACATTTCCAGCAGCAGGATTTGGACATTACATTATCAAAATTTGCAAAGAGCAAAAATCTCAGCACTCAAAACCAATGCTGGGCACTTTGACAGACCTATGCAGCTACCAAACAAAGCAAAAGAGGAGCTACGATGGTGGATTAGCAACATTCGAGATTGCTTCAATCCCATCATAGGTACAAATCCGTCAGTCGTGTTACAAACCGACGCAAGCGCCCATGGCTGGGGAGCTACTGACACCACTTCTAGTTGCGGCAGCAGATGGGATTTGCACGAATCTACATTACTCCAATCACGAGGTATAAACTATTTGGAAATCTGGGAGCATTTCACGGACTGCGGGCTTACTGCACGAATATGCATCATCCGTATACAAATAGACAATACCACAGTGGTGGCATATTTAAACCATATGGGTGGTATCAAGTCGATATCTTGCGATGAATTGGCAAACATAATTTGGCACTGGTGCATTGAAAGAAATATTTGGATCTCAGCTACATACCTTCCGGGTAAGCTTAATACAGTGGCGGACACCAGGTCATGAGTATTCAATGGCAACACCGAGTGGATGTTGAACCCCCAAATATTTGCTAACATTATAGCTAAATATGGAACACCAGATATCAACCTCTTTGCGTCCAGGTTGAACCATCAGATACCAACATATGTCTCTTGGGAACCAAATCCTGGGGCAGCAGCGATGGGCGCGTTCTCGCTACATTGGTGGAAATTATTCTTCTATGCTTTTCCCCCCTTTCTGCCTCATCTGTCAAGTATTGCAGAAAATCCATCTAGATTCTGCATCAGGAATTCTGATAATACCCGACTGACCCACACAGCCATGGTACCCGGTGGTCCTCGACATGGTGAAGGAACCATGGGTGCAGGTTCCTAAATGCCCGAACCTACTGACAGATCCCATATCAGGGGAAAGTCATCTGTGCCATGGTCATCTGGACCTGTTGGCTTGCAGGTTCTGAAGAGACCTTTACTGGAATTCGGGCTGTCAACTAGGACCATGGATATCATCACGGCATCGTGCATAGAGTCCACGAGGAAGCAGTACCTTACCCACATAAGGAAATGGGAAGCCTTCTGTTCCAGGACTAATACCACCTACAACTCTGCCACCATCACAGATGTGCTGGAATTCCTTGCGGGCCTTCACTATGATGAGGGCCTGAGCTATAGTGCCATCAACAGTGCCAGAAGCACATTGTCGTCCTACCTCAATATCGGAGTAGGATCCCACCAGCTGGTATCGAAACTCATGAGGGGTATTTCTAATTCTAACCCTCCTTGACCACGCTATAATATGACCTGGGATGTTGGGGTTGTGTTGTCCCTACTCAGGAGCTGGTCACCAGTTTCAGAACTACCGCTGGCTAAACTCACCTACAAAATGGTGATGTTAATGGCACTTATCACAGCTCAGCGGGTCCAGACCCTCTACAAACTAAAACTGGACAGGATGGTCTCAACCCCTACAAAGGTAACCATTTTTATAGATGAGTTACTTAAACACCATAGGTCTGGATCAACAGGCCTTAAATTGGAATTCCATGCATATCCCGTTGATGTCCGCCTCTGTATTACCACACATCTCCGACATTACATTAATGTCACCCAAAACATCAGGAGATTGGAAACAGGTCTGTTCATTAGTTATAAAAGCCCACATCACAGGATAACGGTGCAGACTATTTCCAGGTGGCTCAGGGTGGTGTTGGGTGCAGCAGGGGTAGACACTGATGTTTTCAAATCTCATTCTACCAGGGCTGCATCCACATCAGCGGCGAGGATCATGGAGGTACCCATGGATCACGTCCTCGCAACAGGGGGCTGGGCCAATGAAGGAACATTTCAACGTTTCTATAATATACCTGTGGCCACTCCGCAACGTTTGCGGATACAGTTTTAAGCTCTATTCCCTAAACGTTCCCCGAAGTCAGAGGTTTTTGTTTTGTATTAATAAATACATTATTGTTTTTCAGCTTTGTTTCAAGTCTGAAATACGTTAACTTACTTCCTCTATCATTTATTACGACAGTGTGTGAGCATGCACGTGGTCCAGGGCATGAAATCACAGAGCTTTGAAATCTTCACGAAGTCACTCACATGACTCCGAAGTAAAATAGTAAGATTAAATGAAAACTTACCAGTTTGAAGTTTGATCCTTATTTTATGAGGAGTTACGATGAGGGATTTTGTGCCGTCCGCTCCCAACCCTCTTTCATAAGGTCAACTGGTATATGGTTTCTCTTAATCTTACTATCTCGAGTCAGTTCTGTCATCTGTGATTTCACACCGCTGCTTTGAAGAATGTCGCGCATGCGTGCTGGCGGGGTCTTCACAAAATCCCTCATCGTAACTCCTCATAAAATAAGGATCAAACTTCAAACTGGTAAGTTCTCGTTTAATCTTACTATTCTACTGCACTGGTTTTTTTTTTTAAGTGATATTAAGTGATGGTCAGAGTAGAATAATATCCAATAACCTCGACTCTCTCCCTGTCCAGCACCATCAAAGTCCCAAGCATGCTGCATTAAAGGAGTTTTATTGTGGGGAGAAATTGTTGTCTTTGCAGAGGGTAAAGAACTAATGGACATGGATTGATAATGATGAACAAAAGAGTCAAATGCAACACGAGGACAACCTTCTTAATGCAACCAGTAGTTAGACCTGCAATACCTCACAAAAGATAATAATGGAGGCAGCTTCAATTGCAGCATTCGAAAAATGGTTGGATAGGTGCCTGAAAATAAATTAATTGCAGGGCTATAAGAAAGAGGAAAAGGGGTTTGTTTGATGAATATTTTTATTAATTGTAAATACATATTGATAGAAAATACTTCTTACATACATTTGTAATATTATTAATATTAACATTTAAGACTTATTTATATTTCTATACTATTTTTTATAAGAAAAGATAGAGAAAAATAATATAGAGATAAGAAATCAAAAATAAAGAAGTGAATGGAGTATTAAAAAAGTTATCCATCGTTGGAAATATATCCATGATTTGTTATACGTATTTCTTCATCTATTCCATTATTCAGGTTTCAGTCAGGCTCTCGCACCGAGCCATTTTGACCCTTTAGATATTCAATGTATGGAGACCATATTCCTCTGAAAAGATCCAACCTGTCCATTAGGACAAGCCTCAATCTTTCCAGATGGAGTGTCTCCGACATTCCTGTAATCCACATTTTGATTGTGGGTGATGTAGGACCTTTCCAGAATTTTAATATTAGTTTTTTCCCAATTATTAAACTATAATCAATAAAAATTCTTTGATTCGTTGTTATTAATTGATCTGTTTCCAGTATTCCCAGTATTGTTAACTTTGAGTCAGGAGTCAGATTCATATTAACAACATTCGAAATTATCCTAAATATTTCTATCCAAAATTTTGTAATTTTTACACAATTTGTAAATGAGTGTGTCAAGTTAGCTTCTAAGTGCTGACATTTATCACATATGGCAGATACATTTGAAAAAATGTTATGTAGTTTGGATTTTGAGTAACGTAGTCTATGTAATATTTTAAATTGTATAAGAGAGTGTCTAGCATTTAACGAACAGTGCTGTATATGTTGTAAACTTTCATCCCATACCTCTGGTCTAATAATTTGACCTAATTTGTTTTCCCATGTTTGTCTATATATTTCTGTCAATGGGACATCACTTTCCAATAGAATATTATAAATATATGGTCAATTTTTCTGTTCGGATGTTTATTTTGACATTCATCTAAAATGTCTATCTTTCTATTTCTAATTTCCTGTGTGTTTGCTTTTACATAGTCTCTAATTTGTAGGTATCTAAAATAATCTTTTGAATGTAATCCATAAATTTGTTGTAATTCTTGAAATGAAAGGAAAAAAATTTCCCTTTAGAGATCTCCCGTCTTATTAATTCCCTTATTTTTCCATAGTAAAAAGCCTTTATCCATCATTGAGGGTTTAAATGTAACATTATTTACAATGGTAAGGGCTAGTGGTATACATTCCAATTTTACTTCGGAGTCACGTGAGTGACTACGTGAAGAAGGCCCGCCTGGCGCTGGAACGGCATTACGTCGGCGCTGACGGCAGAAGCAGGAAGTTGCAGAGCGCAGCTCCTCGCAGCGGTCGGAACGGACCCGCAGGTAAGTGTAGGGAAAGAGGGGACGTTCTAAAAAAGACGTTACGCTGGTAAAACCAGCAGGAAAGTGAAAGTAAAAGTAAAAATCAGAGTCACGCTGGCGTACTGATTTAGCCAGATAAATGGGAAAGAAAATGGAGAAATCGCAAAGGAAAATTTCGCGGGTAAAAAGATCATCCCGGGGTGAAGCTAAAAATACGGGACAAGAGATTAGTGCGGATCCGGTTCCGATACCGGTGGCCGCTGATTCACCCGTTAGTGAGATTTTAATTTCTCCAGAAATACTAACCACGGAGGGAAATGTTCCTAAAAAATGTAAAAAGAAATCTGTGAGGCCCGTGGTTTCTGATAATGACTCTGATAATGAAAGTCCTCCGGATAATAAGACTGTGTGGCTAAAAATGGAGCATATGGAGAAAGTACTCCAAAAAATTATGAGACAAGGGTCACAGTACCCAGAAGTTTCCCAAAAAGACCCTGAGGGGCTTGAATATACAGAATATGGCTATGTGCCAAATTGGGAATTTGAAACTCCGGACCCAGGATTCAGGGCGGAGGAAGTCTCATTGGATATAATTCCAAGTGGATCAGGGCTGCAAAAGACAGACCCTGCAAGTGGTGATGTGGATTATGAATGCACACCACAAATAAAAAAAGAAAAGGACAGATGTGCCTGGGATAGCAAAAGATTTTGCTATACCTGAAGGAAGTGGTGAGGCTATGGAAGAAAACCTAGCTGCCAACATTAATTATATGGTATCTCACCAACTTCAAGATTCTGTGATGATTGAAACAGCAGAATTATATAAAACGCCAGATAATTGTGCCTCATTGGAAGTACCTACGGTTAATCCGTCTATATGGACATCTATGACCCCAAGCATGAGAGGACAAGAAATTAGATTTCAAAGAATCCTCAAATTAATTTCTGCTGCCATTACGGCTTATGGAAGACAAATGGAGGGGTTGGAGATGGATAAAATTCAAAAAGATACTTTGGGCTTATTATGCAATTACTTCTATGAAATTAATTGTATGAGAAAGATTGCGATTCGGCCCATATTTCACCCAAGGTTTGCAAGTCTGTGTCGAGCAAGTGGTGTTCAAGCTCCTGGTTATCTGTTTGGAGAAAACCTGCCTAAACAAATAAAAGATATGGATGAAGAAGCTAAATCTATTAGCCACATGAGACCTTTTGTCTTTGGACAAAAAAGGTATTTTTCGCCAAGAAGGGGATTTGATTTTGGAAACAGAGGCAGGAATATGTCAAGGAAATATTATCATCCGACACAGCCTAATGTTTACCCGTATACGGGGAGAAGGAGACCACCACGTTCATATGGAGAGGTACTAAAGAGTTATTCTATGCTTAAAGAAACTGTGGACAAATCTCCAGTTGGAGGGAGATTACAAATGTTTTATGATGAATGGCTTACTATCACATCTGATCGGTTTATTTTACAAACAGTTTCAGGAGCTACTATTACATTTAAAGAAGGTGTTAACTCTCCAGTACAGAATAAACCTGCTTATGCTTTCGTGTTTTCTGCAAAGGAAAAAGCAGAAATAAATGGGGAAATTGACAAATTGTTTAAAAAAGGTGTTATTGAAAAAACTGTTGAACACGAGCATTAATTTGTGTCAAATATATTTCCAAGAGATAAAAAAGATGGTGGTTGCAGAATTATTCTGGACCTTACAAATCTTAATAAATTTGTAGAATACAAACATTTTAAAATGGAAACGTTTAATACTGCAAGACATTTGATATCAGCAGGTTGTTATATGGCTACAATTGATTTAAAGGACGCTTATTATTCTGTATCAATACATCAGTTTTTTTGAAGGTATTTAAAATTTAATTGGCTGGGACAGCAGTGGCAATTCAGAGCTTTACCAAATGGGTTAAGTTCAGCTCCCAGGCTCTTTACAAAGCTGTTGAAACCAGTTTTAGCTCAATTAAGAGCACAAAAACACATCGTTATGGCTTATCTCGATGACATTTTAATCATCAATGACAATCAGGAATCAGCTGAGAAATCAGTTTCAGCAACTAAAGCTTTGTTTGATAAGTTAGGGTTCTTGATTCATCCAATTAAATCCCAGCTGCAGCCAGCACAGTCAATTAACTATTTGGGGTTTGTAATTAACTCAGTTACTATGTTAGTAACTTTACCAACAGATAAAATTGATGATATTTTGGTGACTTGTAGGGGTCTCATTTACAAACCTTATCCCTCCATCCGAGAAGTAGCAAAGATTATTGGTAAGCTAGTGGCAGCATTTCCTGCAGTGGAATTTGGTCCATTACATTACCAAAACCTTCAAAGGGACAAAATAAGAGCTCTAAAAAAGAGAGCAGGCCATTTTGATAGGCCTATGCAATTAACAAAAGAAGCTTTGTTGGAATTACAATGGTGGATTGAAAATGTCCCACAAGCTGCTAAAAACATTCTGATACAACAGCCTGAAGTGATTTTGCAACAGATTCATTCTCCAGTTGTGGAGGTAGATGGACTGTCCAAGAGGAAATGTTTCTCCAAACATATGGTATTAACTATTTAGAATTATTGGGTGCTTTTTATGGACTAAATGCATATTGTTCTACAAAAAAGAATCTACATGTATTAATACAATTAGACAATAAAACAGCTGTTGCATATATTAATCACATGGGCGGAGTCAGATCGGTATCATGTGATTGTCTGGTCAATGAGATATGGCAATGGTGTATTAATCACCAAATTTGGATCTCGGCAAACTACATTCCAGGTAAAGACAATGTGGTGGCAGATAATAGATCAAGGATATTTAAAGATAACACAGAATGGATGCTTAACCCAGTAATTTTCAGTAAAATTGTGACTCGATATGGGTTACCAGACATTGATCTGTTCGCATCTAGACTAAATCATCAGTTGCCTAAATATGTGTCTTGGGAACCAGACCCAGATGCAGTAGCAGTAGATGCTTTTTCATTACACTGGGGGAATATGTTATTTTATGCTTTTCCACCATTTGCTTTGGTTCAGCAATGTCTGAAGAAAATAGGACAAGACTCTGCCACAGGATTGTTGGTAATCCCAAATTGGCCGACACAACCTTGGTTCCCATTGATGTTAAACATGATTAAAGAACCACATATGTCAATTCCTAACAGCATTGATAAAACCAGTAACCAAAGAAATTCATCCATTACATGCTTATATGAATTTGTTAATCTGCAGGTTTTGACCAGACCACTACAGGAGCTTGGATTGTCGGATAGAACTATGGATGTTATAGCCGCATCATGGCGAGATAGCACACAGAGACAATATATGACACATATAAAGAAATGGGAAGGATTTTGCAGACAGTCAAACATATCTTATCATACTGTGAACATTGCAAACGTATTGGAGTTCCTTGCCGAATTGCATTTTGAACAACACTTAAGTTACAGTGCCATTAATAGTGCACGTAGTGCCTTATCATCTTATTTAGGACAAATATCTGATCAGAAATCAATTGGATCACATCCATTAATATCCAGATTTATGAAAGGAATCTTTAACAAAAATCCACCCAAACCAAGATATACAGAGATTTGGGATGTTAGCATTGTACTTACTTTACTTAGGCAATGGACTCCAATCGAAGGTTTGTCATTGGAAAGATTAACATTCAAATTAATAATGTTAATGTCATTGGTTTCAGCTCAAAGGGTGCAAACATTACAAATGTTGCGTTTAGACTGTATGCATGTGACTACAGATAACATTGTGTTCTATGTTTACGATCTGATCAAACAAAGCAGACCAGGAAGAACTGGAGCAAAGGTAACCTTTCAAGCTTATCCTATTGATCCAACATTGTGTGTGGTTAGACATTTGAACCAATATATAAAAATTACCAAAACTCTTCGAGGTAATGAAAAAACGTTAATGATTACGCATAAGAAACCACACACAAAAGCTTCAGTACAAACAATCTCAAGGTGGTTAAAACAGGTGTTACTTTTAGCACTTTTGAGTAGACACTGATGTGTTCAAATCTCACTCCACCAGGGCAGCAGCTACATCCGCAGCGAAGGTGCAGGACGTACCGCTCGAGCATATTTTAGAAACCGCAGGGTGGAGTAAAGAAGAAACTTTTTCAAAGTTCTACAATAAACCTGTTCACACAATGACAGGCTTTGGACACGCGGTGTTGGGTTCACTATAGTCACCTGCTTTGTTTCACTATTGATTAATATGATCAATTATGTTATCACATATCTTTTATCACTTTGTAATGGTTCCCTCGGGTATAAAGAGGGTTATTATATGTTCTTTTATCATTAAAAATTTATTATGGAAAGAACTAAAACTAGTCTGGTTTTCTCATGTATGTGTTGACCTAGCCGGACTGTCGTATGGAAGAATTCTACGACATGAAAAACACAGAAAGCTTCAAACTCTTCACGTAGTCACTCACGTGACTCCGAAGTAAAATAGTAAGATTAAACGAGAACTTACCTGTTCGAAGTTTGATCTTTATTTTATGAGGAGTAACGATGAGGGATTACGTGCCCTCCACTCCACACCCTCATAAAATGAATGATCATCTGGTAGTTCTAAATCTATAATGAGCCTTACTATCTTACTCCGGCTATTGTGTTCTGTGTTTTTCATGCCGCTGCTTTGAAGTATGCCGTTCCAGCGCCAGGCGGGCCTTCTTCACGTAATCCCTCATCGTTACTCCTCATAAAATAAAGATCAAACTTCAAACAGGTAAGTTCTCGTTTAATCTTACTATTTTAATGTTTTCTTTATTTGTTTCCAGATACGTATTCCATTTTCTATTATAGGGTTTTCACTATAGGTTTTCTTACCTAGATTAATATTGGCAAATATTATCGAACTAATTTCAAAAGGCGAACAATCTTCTTTTTCCATTTTTAACCAAATTGGTTGTTTATCTGTCTCTACTAACCAAAAATTCATATTTTTAATATTAACTGCCCAGTAATAAAACATAAAGTTTGGTAGTGTAGATCTCCATTTATTTTTGATTTACATAAATGTTTTATTTATTCTATGGCTCTTATAATCCCGAAAAGAGGTTTGGTTAGTTGCATTATTAACACATGGAACCAGTATAAACTTAAAACATCAAATGGCCTAATTCCATGCTACAAATATTCAGTGAATCCTAGATGGTGACAGCATCTCTGGTAAAATAAACATAACATCAATTGATACTGAGTAAAACTGTTGGAGATGTGTTCTCTGATGCCTCATGTAGATTTCAGCGCTTAGTGCCCTCTTGCACTTGTTATTCCTAGCCTTTTGTCTCTCTTTATGAAATCTATCCATCATCTTCCATCCCACAAGACACTGTGGACCCACACATTACTGCAGTGAAAATATCTGAGGGCATAGAATCATATAGTTACAGTGCCATACAACATGGAATCAGGCCCTTCAGTCCAATTTGCCCATACTGACCAAGATGCCGCATCTGCACTAGTCTCACCTGCCCATGTTTGGCACAGATCTTAAATTCTTAAGGGGTTGGACAGGCTATATGCAGGATGATTGTTCCCGATGTTGGGGAGGCCCAGAACAAGGGGGTCACAGTCTAAGGATAAGGGGGAATTCCTTTAGGTCCAAGATGAGGAAAACATTTTTCACACAGAGAGGGGTGAGTCTCTGGAATTCTCTGCCACAGAAGGTAGTTGAGGCCAGTTCATTGGCTATATTTAAGAGGGAATTAGATGTGGCCCTTGTGGCTAAAGGGATCAGGGGGTATGGAGAGAAGGCAGGTACGGGATACTGTTGGATGATCAGCCATGATCATATTGAATGGCGGTGCAGGCTCGAAGGGCCGAATTGCCTACTTCTGCACCTATTTTCTATGTTTCTATATCCTTTTAAACCTTTCCGATCCATGTCTCAGTACAAATGTCTGTTAAATGTTGTTAAAGTACTTGCCTCAACTACCTCCTCTAGCAGCTCCCACCCTTTGTGTGAAAAAGTTGCCCCTCAGGTTCCTATTAAACAAAAACTGCGCACATCACCATTACACATGGACAAAATTAATTTGATGAAATTCTCACAATACCAAACCAGCACCTAACATACAAGATTCCATAATATCTTTCAGTAATGCATAATTTACATGGTAAATGGTAGGGAATTGAGGAATGCTGTGGAACAGAGGGATCTAGGAATAACTGTGCATAGTTCCCTGAAGGTGGAATCGCATGTAGATAGGGTGGTAAAGAAAGCCTTTGGTGTGCTGGCCTTTATAAATCAGAGCATTTAATATAGGAGTAGGGAAGTAATGTTAAAATTGTACAAGGCATTGGTAAGACCAATTCTGGAGTATGGTGTACAATTTTGGTCGCCTAGTTATAGGAAGGATGTCAACAAAATAGAGAGAGTACAGAGGAGATTTACTAGAATGTTGCCAGGGTTCCAACAACTATGTTACAGAGAAAGGTTGAACAAGTTAGGTCTTTATTCTTTGGAGCGCAGAAGGTTAAGGGGGGACTTAATTGAGGTATTTAAAATGATGAAAGGGATAGACAGAGTTAACGTGGATACGTTTTTCCCATTGAGGGTAGGGAAGATTCAAACAAGAGGGCATGACATGAGAATTAAGGGACAGAAGTTTCGGGGTAACGTGAGGGGGGGACTTCTTTACTCAGAGGGTGGTGGCTGTGTGGAATGAGCTTCCAGCAGAAGTGGTGGAGGCAGGATCGATTTTAACATTTAAAAGTGGATAGGTATATGGACGTGAAGGGAATGGAGGGGTATGGTCTGAGTGCAGGTAGATGTGACTAGGGGAAAACAAATGGTCGGCATGGACTGGAAGGGCCAAGAGGGCCTGTTTCCGTGCTGTAATTGTTATATGGTGTTATATGGTTATATGGTGTTATATGGTTATATGGTGTTATATAATGCCAGCTTTTTTATCATGATGTACCAAGTTATTTCACCACATTGCTGTTCAGGAATTAGGCATTGTAAAATAGGAAACAAGAATCACAAAATATAAATTTCAATGAATTAATCTTCACTTTAAACATCTACGAGCTCCTGCTGACGTAGAGAAATAAGCAAAACTTCCTGTCCTCTATACTGAAGGCTTAGAAAGCAAATTAAAAGTTAGCCACTCAAAAAAAAGTAAATGCTGCTTATGTCAGCTTAGTATGTTAACTACCACACCACCAGGCTCAAAAAATGAGAAAATTGACAACATTTATAAAAATCATATATGTTATAAGGTTTCACAGACTTCCTGTAAAAATACTTTACTTTTATGCCTACCTGTACAAAATGTATTCAAAAGGAAAATTAAACATCTTACCATAACTCTTCAGTCACAAATTCAGTGATGTTGATAATAATAAAATGGGTAGCATAAATTGTAAATTCAATATTTTCCATCATATCCTGTACATGGTGGAGCCTATTATTTTTGATGATCAATACTAATGTGATATATATTGAATTCAGTCAAGCACATAGAACGAAGTAAATGAAAAATAAATCTATAAAGCAACATAATGGTTGTTTTTAATCAAATATATAAATGCTATTCAACTGTCTTGAAAACATTTAAAAACATCACTCGGCCATTCAGCATCATACCTGCTCTACCATTCGATACAATTATGGTTGATTTTTCACCTAAACATCAATTTTCTGTACTAATCCAAGATCTATTAACTACTCCAGAGTATACTTAGCTACTGAGTTTCCACTGCCTTCTTGGAAAATGAATTTGAAGGATGCACTGGCCTCTGGCTGAAGAAAATTATTCCCATTGCTTTCCAGAACAGCCATATCCTTATTTGGGGATTATATGTCCCCTGGCACCTTACCAAGGGAGGCTTTGCTTTTACACCTACCTGGCAAGCCCTAGTTGCCAAATCTCTCCTCTGACAAATGCTCTGCGACCTCTCCCCTGTCCCTACTTCCAGCATCCCAGCAATAAATCTGGCAAAC
The DNA here is from genome assembly GCA_035221665.1 of Okamejei kenojei. Taxonomy (NCBI): domain Eukaryota; kingdom Metazoa; phylum Chordata; class Chondrichthyes; order Rajiformes; family Rajidae; genus Okamejei; species Okamejei kenojei. The sequence goes on from CM069140.1 coordinate 46,007,590, forward strand.
CTTCATTATATTCTATTTAACGGATGTGCATTCTTCTTTAGATTAGGAAAGTAAAACCGATACACATTATTCCAGGTGCAGTCTCATCAAGACCCGATATAATTGTAACAAAATTGTTTTACTCTTATATTCAAATCCTCTACATAAGAATACCAATATATGATTTATCTTCCTAATTCTCTGTAGTACCTAGACATTAACATGCAGTGATTTCTGCAATAGGACAACCAATCTTACTAAACTCCAAAGCTAATCAGTCTCTCAATATATCTCTTAAAAAATTGGTTTTCTATTTTGTATTTGTTATCATTGGATAACCATATGGCAATTGGAAGGGCATAAAGGGGCATGTAAAGGGGAAATACATAGTGTAGGGTATACTAATATACTAGGACAATTTGAAATCAAGAATGGTGTCGGGTCTCTTGAAAAGCATTAAAGTAGATAAATCCCCAGGGTCTGATGAAATATATCCCAGGATATTGAGAGAAGCAAGAGCAAAATTGCAGGAGCCTTGACAAAGATCTTTATACCCTCTCTAGCCACACGTAAGATGCAGAGGATTGGAAAGTAGCTAATGTTGATCTTTTGTTTAAGAATGGTATTAAAAATAATCCAGGAAATTATAGATTGGTAAACCTCATATCAGTGGAAGGGAACCTATTGGAGAGGATTCGTTGGGATGGGATTTACTCACATGTGGAAGAGAATGAGATAATTAGGGATAGTCAGCATGTCCACAATAGGTCATGCCTTACAAAGAGCTATTTTCCCACTCATTTAATATAATTTAATCATAATATAAAATATTTATTTTGGAGAGTTGACAAAGGTAATTGATGAGGGTAGGACAGTGAATGTTATCAACATGGATTTAGTGAGGCATTTGATAATATCCCTCATAGTAGGGTGATCCAGAAGATTAAGATGCATAGTATCCACGGTGATGGTCATTCGGATTCAGAACTGGTTTACCCATAGAGGACAAAAGGTAATGGTGGAAGGTGATAATCTGGTTAGAGTCTGTGACCAGTGCTGTTTTGTAAAATCTGAAGTATGAACTCTATAGTTTGTGAAATATATAGACAATTTGGACATAAATGCAGATAGGTTGTCTAGTAAATTTATCAGAATTCTGCCTGGATAAGGAATTAACTATAAAGAAATTGTCAAACTTGGACTGTGGAGCGTCAGAGGTTATAGGGAGACCTGTTAGAAGTATATAAAGTTATGAGAGGCATAGATAGGATAGACAATCAGTACTTTTTCCCCAGGGCGATAATGCCAATGAATAGAGAGCATAGTTTAAAGTTTAGAGGGGCAAAGTTTAAAAGAGAAGTGCAGGGCAGGTTTTTTTGCACAGAAAGTGTGGATGTCTGGAACATGATGTCATGGAGTGATGGAAGTGGTATGATCGTGGCGATTAAGAAGCTTTTAAATAGGCATATGGATCTGTAATGAATGAAAAGATATGGATGAACTGCAGGTAAGGATATTAGCTTTGCATCATGTAAGACATATTTCTGCACATACTGTTGTATGGCCTATGTTCCATATTCTACTTTCCCTTTCCTTTTTTTTCCCTCATATACCGATTTAAGATTTTTTTTTCACCACCACCCCTGACAATGCGTTCCAGCCCCTCACCATCCTCTGTTTGCTCCAGACATCTCCATTATATTCCCCCCCTCTCACCTTACAGCTATGCCATCTAGTTATGGGCATTTCCACCCTGGAAAAAAGGTTCTGACTGTCTATTCTATCTATGCCGCTCATAATTTTATATACTTCTATCGTCACACATCAACCTCTGACGTTTCAGAGAAAATGAACCATCTGTCCAACCTGTCCCTGTAGCTGAAACCCTCTAAAGCCAAGCCGCATTCTGATAAATTACAACAAATAAACACTCTAGAAATAGACACTCTGATTTTGTACTATTTAAAGATTAAGTACTTGCCTGATATTCCTTCATATTTTCTACAGTAAAGTCAAACCAAACTCGGAAACGAGGATTGCAAGTATCTGGTCTGATAAATAGATCGTATTCAAATTCTGAGATGTAGTCCACACGACCTAAGTTTCCTGTGCAAAAACAGATTACTTTGAACTGAATTTTATTAATTTTCTATATATGAATCCTAATATATTATAAAGTACATATAGTAAATGGTGAAACAGTCAGTGGTGTTGCCTCAGAGCTCCAGGTTTGACCTTGACCTCAGGTGCTGTTTGCATGGATTTTCACATTCTCCCTGTGAAGATTTGTTTATTTTAATTTAAAGATACAGAATGCAAACAGCATGAAAACAGGCCCTTCGATCCACCGAGTCCATGCCGACCATAGACCACCCCTTCACACTAGTTCCATGTTATCCAGCTTTCCCATCCACTCCCCACTCACTAAGGAAAGTTTTACAAAGGCAAATTAACCTACAAGCCCGTACATTTCTCAGTTGAGAGGAAGCTGGAGAACCCGAGGAAACCCACACAATCACAGGGAGAAGCTGGAAACTCCACACAGACTGCACCCGATATCAGGATCAAACCCGGGTCTCTGGGGTTATTTAGATAGCAGCTCTACCAGCTGCACCAATGTGCCACCCTGAATAATTGTTGGTTTTCCCTGGGTCCTTTGGTTTGTTCCCACATCCCATGCAGATTGTGAGGTTAATTGACTGCTATAAATAGCATTGACTCTAGCATAGGTGACCCTTCTTCAGACTGAAGAAGGGTTGCGACCCAAAACACCCATTCCTTCTCTCCAGAGATGCTGCCTGTCCTGCTGAGTTACTCCAGCTGTTTAAACCAGCATCTGCAGTTTCTTCTTACACATATCTATTATCAATATTCCTTACATTTTAAAATGTTAAAAATATATATACCTACAAATGTCTAAGCATCCTAAAGAGTGTTATGAAACACTATTTATATTGGAGGAACAACCATTTTGGTCATTGCCATACCTCATAAAAATATGCCGCAGAGTGCTCAATAATATGCTGCTCAGTCCTCAGGAGATGAGTTGCAGGATCTGTCAGGCCTGTAAACCAGAGCCTGGAGGAGTACAGAAGCACTGCTTGAGGGTGATATATCGAGATCAGAGAGGCAGGTACATTTCAATGAGGGATTTGGGAGACTGGTGTATTATCAAGGAGGATTTGGAGAAGACATTTTGGAGCGAAATGTAGTTTATATAATTTTCATAGACCGGTGGGTCTCCCTGAAAGGTCCTGTGAAAGTGATGCCACTGTCCTGAGAATGCCCTACAACAGAATCCTCTTGGGCAATGTCCTCTATGTTTCCCTTTGATGCTCCAAAATAGCATTATACAATGAACAATGTCACACCATCCATATCCATTGATATGGAGGGTACACAAAAAGCTGGAGAAACTCAGCGGGTGCAGCAGCATCTAAGGAGCGAAGGAGATAGGCGACGTTTCGGGCCGAGACCCTTCTTCAGACTTTTGGATCACGGGTGCATTTTCTATTTGTGTGATTTAACCAAAAAAACAGTCACAAACACAACTCACACAGAAAAAGCAGCACCATGCCATCACATTTGTTTAAGTAAGTAAGTAAGTTTATTGGCCAAGTATTCACACACAAGGAATTTGCCTTGGTGCTCCCGCCCACAAGTAACAACATGACATACAGTGACAGTTAGGAATGACTCGGAAAACTCTAAACATTAATAATAATAAGACATTAATGATAAAACACCATTGATCAAGCATGTGAACCAACAAAATACCAGATCAAAGTGAGGCTATAAATATTTGGCTGTTGAGTAGAGCAACTACTCATCGATAAAAACTGTTTTTATGCCTGGCTGTGGCAGCTTTGACAGTCCGGAGTCTCCTTCCAGAGGGAAGTGATTCAAAGAGTTTGTGGCCAGGGTGAGAGGGGTCAGAGATGATCTTGCCCTTGCAGTGTACAATTCGTCAATGGAGGGAAGGTTGTAGCCAATAAACTTCTCTGCTGATCGGACAATTCGCTGAAGCCTCCAGGTGTCGTGCTTGGTAGCTGAGCCAAACCAGACCATGATGGAGAAGGTGAGAACAGACTCTACGATGGCAGTGTAGAATTGGACCATCATTGCCTGTGGCAGATTGTGCTTCCTCAGCTGCCGCAGGAAGTACATCCTCTGTTGCGCCTTTTTGACTGTGGAGTCGATGATAGCCCCCACTTAGGGGCCTTGGAGTTGATGGTTCCCAGGAACTTAAAAGACTCCACAGGTGTGACTGTGGTGTTGTTGATGGTGAGTGGGGTGAGGGGAGGGGGAGCTCTTCTAAAGTCTACAATCAATTCCACTGTCTTAAGAGCACTGAGCTCTATGTTGTTGCTACGGCACCAGGACGCCAGCTGTGACACTTCCTGCCTGTAAGCAGATTCCTCCCCATCCTGGATCAGTCCAAACAGGGTTGTGTCATCCGCAAACTTGAGAAGCTTGATAGAGGTGTCTGTGGAGGTGCAGTCGTTGGTGTAGAGAGAGTAGAGGAGAGGAGAGAGTACGCAGCCTTGCAGTGCTCCTATGCTGAGCATTTGCGGGTCCGAGATGTGCTTTCCCAGCCTCACATGCTGCTTCCTGTCTGTCAGGAAGTTGGTGATCCACTGACAGAGGGGTTCAGGCACAGCCAACTCGGAAAATTTGGAGTGTAGTAGCTCTGGCACAATGGTGTTGAATGCGGAGCTAAAATCAACAAACAGGATCCTCGCATAGGTCCCCTGGCGGTCTAGGTGCTGTAGGATGAAGTGCAGGCCCAGGTTGACTGCACCATCCACAGATCTATTTGGCCCAATATGCAAACTGCAGAGGGTCCAGCAGGGAGTTTGTGATATTTTTCAGTTTGGCCAGCACAAGCCTTTCGAGTATCTTCATGATTACAGAGGTCAGTGCGACAGGCCTGCAGTCATTAAGACAAGTAATCCTTGCCTTTTTGGGTACAGGGACAATAGTGGAGACTTTGAAGCAGGCAGGAACAGTACATGTTTGTAGGGACCATCTCTTACTGTATTGACCAGTGCCAGCTGTTTGGCACAGAGCTTAAGAGTAGAGGGGGAAGTATTGTCAGGTCCTGATGTAATCCTGCAAAAAGACCTATTCATATTCCAGTTACAGTCATACAGTCATAGAGTGATACAGTTTGGAAACAGACCCTTCGGCCCAACTTGCCCACACAGGCCAATATGTCCCAGCTACACTAATCCCACCTGCCTGTGATTGGTCCATATCCCTCCACACTTCTCCATGTACCTGTCTAACTGTTTCTTAAACGTTAGGATAGTCCCAGCCTCAACTACCTCCTCTGGCAGCTTGTTCCATACACCCACCACCCTTTGTGTGAAAAGGTTATCCCTCAGATTCCTATTAAACCATTTCCCCTTCACCCTGAATCTATATCCTCTGGTCCTCGATCCCCCTATTCTGGCCAAGAGATTCTGTGTATCTACCCAATCTATTCCTCTCATGATGTTATACACTTCCATAAGATCATCCCTCATCCTCCACTGCTCCGAGGAATAGAGACCCAGCCGACTCAACCTCTCCCCATGACTCAGACCCTCTGGTCCTGGTAGCGTCCTCGTAAATCTTCTCTAAATGCTTTCAAGCTTGACAATATCTTTCCTATAACATGGTGCTCCTATAACATGGTATTCCTATAACACAATACTCTAAGTATGGTCTCACCAACATCCTATACAACTGCAACATGACCTCCCAACCTCCATCCCAAAATGCAACTCCTCGCAGTCACAGAAAGCTAAAACCGCTGTTTCACGGTGCGAGTTGGCCCACGAGTGACCCCGAGTTTTCACTCGTGATGATCACGTAGCGGGAACGTCAGAACTCGCACGAGCAACTTAGCGACTCGTGGCGCTAACGGCAGGTACTCGGGAAACTTGTTAACTCGTGAAAAAAAATCAAACATGTTTGATTTTTTCCACGAGTCAAATTAACTGTTCAAGTTAAAAATGGAAACATTTAAACTCGTTGTAATAACGTAGGGGCCCGTGCGTTTACCTTAGTGACTCGTGAGTCTACCGTGGCACCGTCAATGTAAACTTTTCATTTCCCAGGTGGGAATGGAGTTACCCGAGGCCAGACTCCAATAGTAGCGGCATTGAAAGTGACAGCAGAAGGCAGGAGCAGGAACCTTCATTTGAATTTTCACTGAGGTTAAATGGATTGTCATCCATGATCATAAAAAGTCGCATATTGGATGTAGTGGGTTTATTTACGGGTGACTGTGGCTACCGACGACTGTGACTGTGATCTGGAAAGGGGGGGGGGGGCAGGGGGGAACACTATTCACTTTCCCACAAGCATTTACCAAGATTGTGTAATATTTTGTTGACTTCATGTACATGCTTTCAATATTCATTTTACACCACGTATTGCGATTTTGTCAAGGACCTTCTGGAAGTCCGTATTCAGGTTGTTAAGGTTTGCCCTCAGCATTCATTACTTTCAGAAAGATGCTTGCTATCGACAAACTCGCCACGACGATGCACAACTACCCGGTACAAACAACATTCGGTTTAGATTTATTACTTTCATGTGTAAAGTTATGTTTAGCATGCTATGCAGTCAAATCACATCATACTATACATAAATAGAAGTAAACTAAATTCAAGTACATAGATCGGGACAGAAACAAAATGCAGATCTTGTCGTTCTCAATATTTTAGCGCTGAATTTCAGAGACAAGGTCCAATGGACACAATGAGGTAGGGAGAATCGGATGGTCCCCCAACTTATGGAAGGACCATTCAGAAGCCTGATAACAGAGGGAAAGAGTGCATTCCTGATTCTACTGATGCGCGCTTTTAAGCTTCTGTTTCTTCTTCCGATGGGAGCGGGGAGCGGAAGGAATGTTCCCGAAGCAGCATGAAATGCAGTTGTAGTCAATGGTGGGGAGTTTGGTCTGTGTGGTGAGACGAAGAGATGTAGAGTGGGGGTAGAGTTGGGGAAGTACCACTAGTTCCCCACACATACAGCCTCTGCTCTTGTCCCTCTGCCCCTGTTCTGCCTGTGCTTCCTACACACCCTGGCTCTTCTGTACTGTTCTGTTTTCATTATTGCTTCATACTGCACAGAAACGGGTCCTTCAGGTTGGGAACTACAGTTAGTTTGGAAATTTGCAAGCAGACAAAAATGCGTCCATGTAGCCTTCCAGCAGTGACGAGACACCATGATCTCATGATCAACCCGATCACCAGAGCCCAACTGTCACTATAACGACCATAGAAATTGACAAACAATCGCTTCCTTTGATATTTGAACAACAAAACTCTATTAAACAATGTAACACACAACCTTTAGTATTTTAACTTGCAGTAACATAAATAAATTTATAGTTATTCAAAAGACCATGTTTGTAAAATCACACAGGAAAATAACTTGATTATTGCAAGCGTGAAACGCCTTTTCCCCATTGCTACGATTGTTTCTATAACATGATTTTCTATTAAAAAAACGACGTTACTTCGCAAAGCAACGATCGTGTTATAGCAGAATTACTTTCCTTGTTGAATGTGAGTGTCTCTGTCTCCATCTTCTCTTCAAGCCTTTAACCTATTCCTGTTGGGACCCAATACCCGTGCTCATTCTCTCACGCTGGGTTCGGCTTCCCGAACAATATTCCACTCGCTGCGTGCGGCTCCCACGCTCCCGTCAAACTCACCTGCTTCTGATGCCCGCACTCCCTCTAAAGTTCTTGGGTTCAATAGACTCTTCTAAGCCTTGGTTAATGAAAGCAAGGATTCCATAAACGTTGCAACCCACCTTGAGCAAATCATCAAGTGTTTGGTGGACAAGAGCTCGGTGGGTCAGGCAATGGAGTGCGACATTTCAGCCGCGATCTTTCTTCGGAATGACCATTCTTCACCATCGGTCTGAAGAAGGGTCCCAATAGGAAACGTCCCCCTCCATTCTCTCCACGGAAGCTGCCTGACCCCCTGAGTTCCGCCAGTGCTTCGTGTTTTGCCCAAGATGACAATAATTACAGCTTTTTGTATCACCATCTTCCTAACCACCACATCTAACTGTCCTAAGTAGAAACAAATAACTGCAGATGCTGGTTTATACCAAAGATAGACACAAAGTGCAGGAGTAACTTCATGGATCAGGCAGCATTTCTGGGGAGATGTTTCAGATCGGGACCCTTCTAACGAAACAACACCCACCCATGGTCTTTTGAATATTTGGAGGGGTAGGGGGAGGGGGGGGATGGGGGGTGTGAATAACCAAGTGGGGAGGGGGGGGAGGAGGGGAGGGGGGGGGGGGATGGGGGATGCGAATAACCCAGCGGGTAAGGAGGCGGAGGGGAGTGAGCATGAGAGCCCATTGTGATTGCTGCACTGTGGGTGGCATTGTGACATCATCATTGGAAAATCCTGGAAAAAGGCTGTGTGTGAGAACCATTTTTTGCCTTTTTTAAAACTTGAACCATCAATAACTGATGAAATATAGGATGAAATCTTAAGTGAACCTTATTACTGCGTGGAGGGGAAAAATGTGAGTCAGAATATGTCATATTTTATGCGTGCAGCGTTTTGATGAAGGGAGAAAAACACATACGGAAACAGGTACACACACACATGCACGCATACAAGATGAGACAAGATAATAGATAGATGTAAGCTTTATTTACTCGTATTCATTTTATGGGATATTAGGATCACTGGCAATGCAAATATTGTATTGAATACCCTAATTTCTCTTGAGAGAACTTTACAGATGAGGAGCCAAGTGGTGAAGATCCTCACAGATGGCTGCTAAGCACAGGCTCCAATATTTAGAGAAGGAAACAATGAAGCAATATATTTCCATGTTTCAGAGAAAATTACAATGATGGCATCCCATGCACTCGCGTTTAACTTGCATGTGACCATATTACTTGTTTATTCATTAAATTTTCATTTTTTATTCATGTAATGCATTGGTATTATTTGACGGTATATAAAGCATTTTCAGAAAGAGAGTAAATTTAGACATTACATATACAGTGCCCTCCATAATGTTTGGGACAAAGACCCATCATTTATTGATTTGCCTCTGTATTCCACAATTTGAGGTTTGTAATAGAAAAGATCACATGTGGTTAAAGTGCACATTGTCAGATTTTAATAAAGGCCATTTTTATACATTTTGGTTTCACCATGAAGAAATTCCAGCAGTGTTTATAGATAGTCCCTCCACTTAAGGGCTCCATAATGTTTGGGACACAACGATGTCATGTAAATAAAAGTAGACATGTTTAGTATTTTGTTGCATATCATTTGCATGCAATAACTGCTTGAAGTCTGCGATTCATGGACATCACCAGTTGCTGTGTGTCTTCTCTGGTGATGCTCTGCCACGCTTGTATTGCAGCTATCTTTAGCTTATGCTTGTTTTGGGGGCTAGTCTCCTTCAGTTTTCTTTTCAGCATATAAAAAACATGCTCAATTGGGTTCAGATCGAGTGATTGACTTGGCCACTCAAGAATTGACTATTTTTTAGCTTTTAAGAACTCCTTTGTGGTTTAGTAGTACGTTTGGGATCATTGTCTTGCTGTAGAATGAACCACCAACCAATGAGTTTTGAGGCATTTGTTTGAATTTGAGCAGATAAGATGTGTTATACACCTCAGAATTCATTATGCTACTACCATCAGCAGTTGTGTCATCAATGAAGATAAGTGAGCCAATACCTTCAGCAGCCATACATGCCAAGGCCATAACATCCCCACCACCGTGTTTCACAGATGATGTGGTATGCTTTGGATCGTGGGCAGTTCCTTCTCTTCTCCATACTTTGCTCATGCCATCACTCGGATATAAGTTAATCTTAGTCTCATCTGTCCACAAGACCTTTTTCCAGAACTATGGTTGCTCTTTTAAGTACTTCTTGGCAAACTGTAACCCGGCCATCCTATTTTTGCGGCTAACCAGTGGTTTTCATCTTGCAATGTAGCCTCTAGATTTTTGTTCATGAAGTCTTCTGCGGATAGTGGTCATTGACAAATCCACACCTGACTCCTGAAGAGTGTTTCTGATCTGTCGGACAGGTGTTTGGAGATGTTTCTTTATTATAGAGAGAATTCTTCTGTCATCAGTTGTGGAGGTCTTCCCTGGCCTGCCAGTCCCTTTGCGATTAGTAAGCTCACCAGTACTCTCTTTCTTCTTTATGATGTTCCAAACAGTTGATTTTGGTAAGCTACGGTTTGGCTGATGTCTCTAACAGTTTATTCTTGTTTCTCAGTCTCATAATGGCTTCCTTGACTTTCATTAGCACAACTTTGGTACTCATGTTGATAAACAGCAATAAAAGTTTCCAAAGGTGATGGAAAGACTGGAGGAAAGACTATGTACTGTGAGCTCTTGTATATCTGCATTACGGAGGCATTTAAACACACCTGAGCAATCAGAAACACCCATGAAGCCATGTGTCCCAAACATTGTGGTGCCCAGAAATGGGGGGACTATGTATAAGCACTGCTGTAATTTTTCAAGTTAACCAGTTGTTACCAATAGGGCGCATCTGGAATTAGATCTAAATCCGCTGAAAGTAACATTATTGAAGAAGCAAAATATAAAATTACTAAGTTTAAGGGTAATATAAAGCAAAGTCAGAAAATGAACTGTGATGTGAAAGAGATATGAACTGATAAAACACATGGCCAAAGAAATGCAGATACAATACAACAGGGGTAAAACAGAAAAATTGAAAATATTTTAAACAGTGAAAAGCTAGTAAATGGAGGTGTAAGAAGTTTTGGTGGCTGATTAATGAGAATGTACAGCATTCTGTTCAATAGATCAAATGGCAGGTCATTGTCCGACCATGAGAAATACTCGCACTCGAATATTTTTATTTCTTTTGTTGCTAATAATAAAAGATTATTTAAAAAATACAAAACAATAAATTATCTCATCATAAAATCAATATCAGCCGTTTAATATGTGAGTAAATTCTGCAGTCATATTTAGAATTATTGATCCCAGATGTAATATGCATGTTTGGTTGGACTGATTCCTTAACTATTTATCAGGAAATAAAATGGCATCTAAAATGTTGCAAAACACCACATTCCAAATGCTCCAGAAGACATCCGTTTACCCATAAAAACATGTTCAATTGTTCCACTAAGCCCAACCTGGAAATACACACAAAGGATGGATATAAGAGCAAAATACTCTTCAATCAAAACAATAAAAAGGTGGATAAACCCTCAAATTTATACAGCTCCAGTTGGAGAATTTCATCATTTTCAATTTCACATTTGTCTTAAAGTAAAAGATGAGCACCTTATCAAGAAATGAATTTTGAAAATCAGAAATTACAATAAATTATTCTGCTATAGATGCTACGGGTGCAACATTTTAATGCAAGAATGCCTTGTTCAAGTCCATTTCAAGTAACACGCCATTTGTCACTCAACAGCCTTATGATGTAAAAGGCAACTACAATCTGCCATTGTGACATTTCAGAATTTAGGCTCGTTCCTTCCAAAAAGAATTAAAACTGATCAACAGAGACAACCTAACAACTAAAATATGAAAATACGACACTCAGAATAATCAGGCAAAATTCACAATCTACTCAGAGAAAATTACAAAGAAAAAATCCAGTGAACTCAACAAGATTTCGATCTAGACATTTGGTGCACATGGAAAGAAGCAATTCTCCGCACAGATGAAGACTATGGTTCAGCATCAAGGACAATTCAACCTAATGAATTACTTCATATCTTAATCAGACATAGTTCATAGACCTGATAAGAACATAAATGGTGAAGTGTGACTATAAATGTTATGTCTGGATCAAGACTTGTAATGATTGGAGATAAAAAATCTCCACTGGTAAAGAGTTGTACCAGACATATTTTCTCAGGATTCTTTAAGGAGTAAGAACAGAATTTAGAATTTACCAAAACATAAAACACATTGATCTGAGATATTTGATAACAGAGAGCCACGTGTGTTTTCTATACTTAGCATTAAGAACATTAAAAAGTTCTAGAAACAAAAAAAAACTTCTGGAGTAACTTAGCGTAGCAGGCAGCTTCTGTGGAGGAAACGAACAGATGACATTTCAGGTTGGGACCCTTCTTCAGTGATGGAACAAGGGAGAAAAGGGTGGGACAAAGCCTGGAAAATGATAGCTGGATACAAGAGAGTGGAGATGATTTGCGGAATATGAGGTGCTGTTCTTCCAGTTTGCATGTGGTCCCACTCTGTAAATGGAGAAGGCCAATGTCAGAAAGATCCATATGGGAATGGGAAAGGAAATTAAAATGGTTTGCAACCTGAAAACCAGCAGGCCTTGGTTGATAGAGCATAAGTGTTCGGCAAAACGATTACCTGGCTTATGCTTGGTCTCGCCGATGTAAAGGCGGACAGCTAATAGGCCCCCCTTGGTCATGACTGACCATGGGTGATGCATCCTAGTTTGCAGGTGATGTGTGGTCAGATGCAAGCCTGGGCGATGTCATATGGAGGACAGGCTGTTGCCCATGCAGCACGTCCCCCCTCTCCATGTCACTGATCGATCCAAAGAAACAGCAAGGGCATTACAGTTTGGCACCAGCGCTGTCGAGTGAGGTTGTAGACAACAACTAACTGCCTTAGGTGGCTCCGACTACGGATTTTCTTGAGGTTTACTCCAGGAGCCTTTTCCATGACTGGATATGGCCACAAGGCAGTGGAGGGTTTAAATCAGAGTTTTCCCTCTCCTAGATAGACTGTCTTCCCAGGTTGACGAGCCCCATCTGCCCGGGACTCATGGAGGCGTCTACCTTCCCGTGCAGGTCTATAGCACCTGCCCACTTCCCACATGGGGCCACATAGAGAACAAGAGTAGAGGTTGGAATAGGTGCACGCAAATCTCTGCCTGGGATAGTGGCTGCAGGGGGGGGTCCTGGATGGAAGTGAGAGAGGAGGTGTAGGGACAACTATTACATCTCCAGCAGTTCAAAGTAGGGTGCCTGGGGAGGGGGTGGGTTGGGTGGAATGGGAGGAGCAAAGCAAGGAGTTGTGGAGAGAATGGACTCTCCGGAATGCGGAAAGGGGTGGAGCCAGAAAGTGGTGGGTTGGATACATAGGTAGGATAACAGGCAAGGACCAGGGGAACTCTATACATGTTCCGTCTGGGGAACGGGGGAAGAAGGGAAGTGAGAGTAGACAGAGAGGACAGAGAGGAAAAACGGGTGAGAGCTCAATCCCCAACAGTGTGTTGGGGGGGGAGGCCACGTGCATTGAAAAAAAGATGTCCTGGAGTGGAAAGCCTCATCTCAGGAGCAGATGCAGCAGATATGGAGAAATTGAGAATGAGGGATGGTATCCTTGCAAGAGTAGGGTGGAAGGAGGTGTAGTCAAGGTTGCTGTAAAAGGCAGTCGGTTTGTGGCAGACGTTAGTCAATAGTCTATGAGCTGTGGTTGTGACAGAGATCGAAAAAGGGGAAAGGGATGTTAGAGATAGTCCAGGTTAATTTTTATGACAGGGTGGAAGTGGTAAAGTTGATAAAATCATCAAGTTCTGCACATATTTCAGTATTACTCCCTTGGGATTACCATTTCACTCGTTTTCTTATGACATACTTTTACCTTTGTTTCGCTGTTAGCCTTTGTCACTTACTATACCCATCTGCTAATCAACTTTCCCCCGCCCCCTCGCCCGCATCCAACTGTCACTTGCCAAGCTTTGACCCACACCTACCTATCTTTTCCAGCTTTCTTCCTCTTACATCAACCCGAAACGTTGTCTGTCCATTTCCACCACAGATGCAGCCTGACCCGCTGAGCTTCTCCATTAGTTTGATTTTTGCTCATGATCCCAGCTTCTGATGTTTCTTATGTCTCCATTAAAAAATTCTTACTATTTAATCTCAATAAATGAATACAGATCCAAATGCAATTCCACTCATAGGTAGACATCCTCAGGACATACCATCATTGAAAATAAGACAAATTATACAGTTTCTGATGTTTATCACGTAAATGCAGCAGTTTAGGGCAGATGGGAAACAGCCAAGCCCAGTTCAAAGAATGCTATTTCTAGAAATGTAGAAAATACTTATAAATCTCCCACTTTTTATGCAACCTATCTCTGAGGGTTCAAGTTTACAGTTTACAGAGCCAAGAAGAAAGTATCTCAAGTTTCAGTGACATCTATTTCCACAACATCCAGTAGTGAGAAAGACTATCTGGTTGAATTATATAAAAATGTCCTCTAGTTTTGGGAATCTTGCTCAACTCTTGGGTTAAAATACATCAGCATGACAATGGAACATGAACACAAATAAAAAATACACCAAAAGAATCAGAACGTTACGAAATACCTTTTCTTTCGCAGGCAATGACCAGTATTTTTCCCATGTATGTTACCTAGAAATTCTGATGGGCTCAAAGAATTGATAAGGCCCCGCTTACAGTATTATGTTTACCTGTGGTCACCCTGCTATAGAAAATATGCCATTAAGATGGAAATTCAAAGACGATTTACAAGAATGTTGCAAGGGCCTGGCCTATAAGGAGAGATTGGGCAGTCTCGGATGCTATTCCTTGCAGTACAGGACGCTGAGAGTGGTCTTGTTGAGGTATAACATCGTGAGGGGAATAGATATAGTGAATGCACAGTCTTTTTTCCCCAGGATAGGGGAATCAAGGACTAGATTGCATAGGTTTATGGTGAGAGGGGAATGCTTTAAAAGGAACACGAGTGGCAAGTTTTTCTACACAATGGATGGTAGGTAATATGCAATGAACTGTTTGACGTAGGTGGACACAATAACACCATTTAAAAGAGATTTGGACAGATTTATGGAAAGGAAAGGTGAGGGATATGGGCCAAACACACACAAATGGGACTAGATTAGATGAGGCATGTTGGTCAATACTGTATGGCCTGTTTCTATGCTATATGAATATGACTATATATGCTTATAATGATATACTGATGGTATTCCAATTATGGCTTGGCCCCAAGCTTTAAAATTCTGCTGCCAGTGCTTCACATTCAGAAATGTGCCAACCCGTTCTCCCATCCAATGGTCACCCCGGGAGGTCAGGCCTGTGGCAGGGAGTGAATGCCTTGGAATGGGGACATACCAACAACATATGGGGAAACTATGCTGAGACAGGGATCAGGACAACACTACTGGGGTACGAGGGAGGTATAGGTTTAGCCCAAACAGGCTTCCAGAATGGAATAGGGAAATATTCGATGCCCGGAGAAATGCTGGTGGGAGCAGATTTGTTGAGTTGAAGTAGACACAGACTAGAGGATGAGAGTTGGGGAGGTGGGATGTGTGATACCTCTAGGAATTTGGTGTTTTGGGGATATATTTAATACAAAGGGGAGACAATTTAAGTAACTGTTTCATCTACTTATTCAATGCTGTAATAATAAAACTAGGTTGTCCTATAAGTGTCCAGGGATAGGAATCCTCATAGTAATGTTATCCCAATTCCCATTCAACATTCCATTATCACAGTGTAGAATAAATATTTAAATTCTTTGATCACAAAAACCTTAACTCTGATAGTGCTGGAAAAAACTTGTGGGAATCTAAATACTATACCATGCTTTTAAAGTTGCTAATGATTTGTTGATGAAACAAGTTATTAACTTTGCTTGAAAAATTAGATTTTGTTTAAATTTTGTTTTATTTAACTTAATTAAAATTAACATGTTTTATAAAAAGTATGTCAACATTTTTACAAGGGTCCATACTCCCTACAGATACCAGACACTGTTAGAACACAAATACAACATTGTACAAACAAACTATAGATTTGAAGACAAATTATTTTCATAATTTTAGACTTACCACTTTCAAAACATGCATCAAATATTAAGTGTCCCTTCTTAGGAAGCCCACAGTAGCCAGTGGGAATGACGAGAAATTTACTGACATTCCCTACTACTGTATCTTCACCCCCATTTTCACTACCTGTAGAGGTGAAAAATCCTTCAATTAAAATACAAAAATATTTAATTAATTCTGCAGCATCTCAACATTATTAACGTAATTCTGTCATATGCAACAAAAAGATAGTTAATAGTCTTTAAACAACCCACTAAATGTCAACCAGTGCATTTAAATTCAGATTAATAAACATGATCAACAGAAAGAATTTCTGACTGGTTACATCATGTCAAATTGAGTTGTGAATTCATTTCACTGCACCTTCGGGTGCATGTGACGAATAAAATTGACTGACTGATAATTAACTTGAAAAAATGCAATTATACATTAAGTCACTTCTAAAAGTTATCCAAGCACTGTGCCAGTGCCACTTGCTATTTTCAAATATATTACAATTAATTGTTATTAATGTTGCTTAATCATTTATATGTATTTCAGAGTTACCTCTATAAATGCATGTGAAGAACTACTTCAAACCCACAATTCTTCAGTACATAATCCTGGCCCTATTATTGTACATATGAATACAACAATAGATGACAAAATCATATCTATGCATACAGGGAAACAAGAATATTAAGGCACAGTAAAGTAATTGGTTCACTTTATAATTGCATTATTAAAATAGCAATAATGCCCCCTTCTCTCCTTTCATTTGAATGTCTGGGTTTTATAGCGAGTAGGCTGACAAGGTTCAAGTGGACTTAGCTCTTACCAATAATGGGATGCAGGTTGGCGTCTCCTGATCAGTCAGCCAGTGACAGGGATCAGAGTGACATCCAAGGGAGAGAGCGCCATCACAGCACATAAGCTTGATATCTTTTCTGGAGATGAAAGGAATGTTTCATACAGCTTATACAAGATCTTAAAGTCTTGCTTTCAACATTCCAGTACTCTCAATGATGAGTCTCATAGAGGAAAATGCCTCTTTGTGGTCATCCATTTCTGTCATGCACACTATTCAAAGAGGAGCAAGACATCAGCGTTGTTATCCAGAAACAATCCGTATTAACTTTTTATTTCGAATGAGATCAGGAAGTCCATTTTATAAAAGATGAGAATGTCACAGCAAGTTCCTGCAGATCAGATGTTAACATACAAAAAATTAAAATTAATAGAATTAGGATGGTTGGCAGAAAGTCAATGGGCCAAAGGGCTCTGATTCCAAGATCCAGACTCAGCACTTCAACTCCCCCTCCCATTCCGTATCCAACCTCTCGGTCCTGGGCCTCCTCCACGGCCAGAGTGAGCAACACCGCAAGTTGGAGGAACAGCACCTCATATTCCGCTTGGGGAGTCTGCATCCTCTGGGCTTGAACATTGAATTTTCTCAATTCTGTTAACCCTTGCTGTCTCCTCCACTTCCCACCTCTCCCTCAGCCCTCAGGCCCTGGCATTCCCTCTCTCTCTCTATCTCTCTCCCCCACCCCAGTCGCACTAGCTTCTCATTTTCACACTACAAACAGCTTACAATGGCTTGTTCCCTTTATCATCGATACTTTTTTGCATATCTTTCATTCATTGGTCTTTATCTCTCCACATCACCGTCTATATCTCTTGTTTCCCTGATCCCTGACCAGTCTGAAGAAGGGTCCCAACCCGAAATGTCGCCTATCTCCTTCGCTCCTTAGATGCTGATGCACCCGCTGAGTTTCTCCAGCCTTTTGTGTACCCAAGATCCAGACTGTTGGTAAATACATAATGAACGTGAGGGAGGCTCTTCCATTCACATAAATCAGTGAATTGTCAATGAGAATGTTTTAAGTTGAGTGAATACCAAAACATGTTCACTTGGGGCCATAGGAAAACCAGCAACTGTATATCCTAAATTCTATGGTGGTAGCGCCCACTGCATCCACCTCCATGATGTAAAAACAGTGTAATACTGACTGTTTTGGCTATTTCCCCATTGCATCAACATTTGGTTACAATTACAAAAGAGTAGGTGTTGCATAATTTCATACTTAAAAATATGTCATGCAATCCTCAATTTCCAAGTCTGGGTCAGGGGGTCATTGGGATGGTAGAATTGCTATTTCAGATCATTAACATGCCAGCACTGGCAGTACTCAAGTGCAGTCTTCTTGTGTTGGAGGGAGCATACAGGAGATATGGGATAAACCAGTCTGTTGGTTAGGGAAGTGAATGCGGATGGAATTGCACGTGGTGAAGTAGTGGGGGAACAAGAAGCGGAAAGAAAATTCACCAGGCAATAGGGAATGGAAAATAGATCAGATGGGCAGCATGTTCTGCCATAAGAATCTGGAACAAGGTTGGGAAGAGGATCTGTAGAGGTGTAATCAGGGGACAGAGACCAAGATAATGATAACTGGTTAGTGCTAACGGTGATAGGGATCACCGTGTTTGGAGAAAATCAGGGGTTCAGAGATCACTGACCGAGGCAAAAGAGGCGAGGAGCAAATATATGGCTAGGTATTTTACTTATTCTGCTGGCTTCCAGGTTGGCCCTGGATTTTTTAGATCATGTGAGTCCAATATTGCCAAATGGCAAGTATCATCAGGGAAAATGAAGTCTCGGTTTTCCTGCAATTCTCCAAAAAGAGGAAACATGGAAATTGTGTAGAGATCATAAAGCTGCTTCATGCTAGAAAGTATTGTCAAACCACAACTCTGGATTAAATCAATTTCAAACACATGGCCAAAAAACAGTGCTAAGTGGTTCAATTTTTGGGCAAATAAATGTAAATGAATGATTTGAGTTAATAAAGAAATGTTCATATTGTACCTAAGATAATATTACATAGAATTGAGGTAAAATTTGAACACTACCTGCATAGCTACCTGTAATGACCACATACCTTTTAGATTACAAGTAATGGCTATCTATTTAACCACTTAATACAGAATTTGGGTAGATGGTTGATGCATCAACTCTTATTGGAACTGATCTCAGAAGTAGCTAATTGACGCCATGCTGAAGTGGTGCCATGTAGAAGAATTTATAAATTTTTCATAGTCCAGATATTTCTGCTTAGAAAATGTAAAGAGAGTCCAAGTACTTTCTTTACAATTATTCCTAAAATCATCTGATTTGATTACCAGATTCCTCAAATCTACTTTTCCCAATATCTAATTTATTCAGATTATATTAGCATTGTAAATTGAAAGAATCCAAGCAAGCATAAGAAATATTGTTCACCTGACACCATTATATGATTCTACTACACATTTCTGTAGTAGAAAACGACAAAAAGACCAGCTGTGCAACAAAACTCAAAACTGTGTAGAACAGAAATATTCAACAGTGGGAATGAAACAAATAATGGGACTTCAAATATTGTAATCTACACGGTGGTGCTTTCCTATGCAGAATATTAGAATAGTTCAGACACGGAAATTGTTAATGCACGTGTAATCATTTGCCAAAACACTCATAATTAGAGCCAGGATTTTGCCATAAATGCCATGCGCCTTTTCATGCCTTTTTTGATTTCACCAAGATAATATCTTTTTCACGATCGAGTGCCTAATTCAGCCTTTTTTGCCTTTTAGCTAAAAGGTTGTGCTATTTTCTCTAGTTGTACCATGAATACAATGACGTTTTCTATGCCAACACGTTAATATTAATGTTATTAACATGTTAACATAGTATAATTTACAAGAACATTTCCACCACCTGGGTGAAACCGGGGGCACCACCATCGATCGTTCATTCATTCATGCCGCTGCCCGCTGGTTAACTCTTCTCCAAGATCTATTTAAGAAAGAACTGCAAATGCTGGAAAAATCGAAGGTAGACAAAAAATGCTGGAGAAACTCAGCAGGTGAGGCAGCATTTATGGAGGGAAGGAGTAGACGACGTTTCGGGTCGAGACCCTTCTTCAGACTGCTGTGAGGGGGGGTGGGAAAAAGAAAGGAAGAGGCGGAGACAGTAGGACTAGAAGGAGGGCTGGGAAGGGGGAGGAGGGAGAAGACTAGGGCTATCTAAAATTAGAGAAATCAATGTTGATACCGCTAGGGTGTAGACCACCCAAGCGAAATACCCAAGTGTGTCTTCTCACTACATTTACTGCTGGCTCCAGTTGCAAATCCAAGTTTTTGAATGGTCTGTGCAAGGCATTCATTGATGCTGGAATTCCATTGTGGAAATTGGAAAACAATTAGAGAAATACACAGAGGAACATATACCGAGCGAGTCATCATTACAGAAAAATTATGTTGATTGCAACTTCAACATTGTTGTGCAGAAAATTAGAGACAAAGATGCCTGCAATAAAATATGGATCACAATAGACGAGACAACCGATGCTGTGGGGAGATATGCTGCCAATGTGGTCATCGGTACACTGGAGGCAGGTCAATCATCAAAGAAGTATTTGTTGACATCGGAAGTATTGGAGAAGTCAAACAGCTCAACTATTGCTCAGTTGTTTATATCTTCACTTGCTGTAGTCCAGGACAAGGGGTCACAGTTTAAGGATAAGGGGGAAGTCTTCTAGGACCGAGATGAGAAAATCGTTTTTCACACAGAGAGTGGTGAATCTGTGGAATTCTCTGCCACAAAAGGTAGTTGAGGCCATATTTAAGAGGGAGTTGGATGTGGCCCTTGTGGCTGAAGGGATCAGGGGGTATGGAGAGAAGGCAGGTACAGGATACTGAGTTGGATGATCAGCCATGATCATATTGAATGGCGGTGCAGGCTCGAAGGGCCGAATGGCCTGCTCCTGTACCTAATTTCTATGTTTCTATGTTTCTATGTACTTTGGCCAGAAGGTATAAAACACGAGAATGTTCTGTTTGTGACTGATGCAGCTCCATACATGAAAAAAGCTGCTCATGCTCTTAAAGTTTTATTCCCCAAAATGTTGCATTTGACATGCTTAGCTCAAGGACTTCATAGAGTTGCCAAGCACATACGTAGCTTGTTTCCAAATGTCGATCGCCTAGTTTCCAATGTCAAGACAATCTTCCTCAAAGCACTGACACGTGTGCAGTTGTTCAAGGAAATGGCACCCGAAATCCCGCTACCTCCTCAGCCTGTTTTGACTAGGTTGGGTACATGGCTCTCTGCAGTACTCTACTATGCTGCAAATTTTGAAAAGATAAAATAAATCGGCAACTGTTTTGAAGAAGAATCTGCTGCAGTCAGGATCGTAAGTGAAATCATGCAGAAAAAGTCTCGCCACCGCGATCTTGTGTTTATTGCTTCCAATTTTGCAAACTTCCCACAAGTTATCACTTCCCTTGAGAAACATGGCGAAACATTAGTGAATAACTTGCAGGTTTTCAACAAAGTAACTGACGACATTCGTAAAGTTCCTGGCGATGTAGGTAAAGACACACAAGGAAAATGTGAGAGAGTGATTTTAGGTAACAAAGATCTTGAAGAAATACAAAACATAGCTAAAGTTCTCAAAGGTAGTTGCAATGTACAAGATATCGACATGAATATAGAGTCGGTAGCTTGTTTTGGGTATGCACCAGTGACCACAGCAGAGGTAGAAATAAGTTTTTATCAACTGAAGCATATTCTCTGACAGACAGCATAGTTTAACATTAGATAATTTTAAAAAAATGCTAGTAATTATGTTCAACCAGGCAACTTTGGTCATTTAATGTAGTATACATTTATATTATCATTTTTAACCATATTTTGGTGGTGGAAATACATGCCTTTTCTTGTCAATAAATGTTTTTCGTGCCTTTTTTGTAATTTTATTATGCCCTTTTGCTTGCATATTTCGGAGTTTTTTAGTGCCTAAACATCCTGGCTCTACTCATAATTAAGGAGCAATGGCTTTGGAAAAGAATAGTCCCACATCCCTAGAACTATATAAACTTACACAAAAGTAATCTTAAGTATTCTAGAGTATACTCAGTTTACATGCTTCAATTCAATGGTTTAACATTGAATGTAAAAATTAACTACATAAACCTACTGATGAAAGAAATTAAATAATTAAGCGAGAATACCACTGCTTTCATTTATTTACTCCGGGAGCTATATCCATAGCAATTCTTTCTCCCTTCGCATACATTAGTCAATTAAATTGTATTTATCTCTTTAATTTCTTTAACTGGTAACAAAAACAATTGCAAAATCTAATTTAAAGAATTCAAGCGTTTATTTAAATATTGATGAAACTGGCAGTGTATTTAATAATCTCAATAACACATTTTGCTTTAAGAATATATTAACCACATAATTATTGTGCACTGTTATAAAATGGGCTGACCAGTGATTTAGGGAAAATTAGTAAAAATATTGGCAGTGATGGATGGGCTGGGTTCATTATTTTATTTATTTACAATTGTGTTGTAATTTATTGTAGCAACCAAGAATTAGTGTTTTGCATGAATCTTTTTTCTTAAAATCAAAATAACCGAATGCCTCCAAATGGTATTAATAAAGAGAAACAAAAATAAACTGGAAAAAAGCTGAGGGATTTAAGCCCTAATTATATGATGCACTGCATCATAAACTTCACTACCACCTCAAATTCTTAGCCACAACCCTAAAGAAACCAGCTAATAATTTGATGCATATTAATAACCAGCAGTTGTTTTTGTTGTCTCACAGCTCCAGTAACCCAATTGCAATCCGGATCTCAGGTACGGTCTGTGTCTCCATGACCAAATTTTCTCACAGATCCCTGACCTTGCGCATAATTTAATGACAAAAGATATCAAAGGAAAATTGATGGATGTAAGTGAGAGAGAATGTTGAACGAGAACAAAAAAAATTAGTGAGCAAATTGAATTAATGGATTTGCTCCTGAAGGGCCAAATGGCCTCCTTCAATGTAACTTTAAGTACAAGATAAGCTACTTTAGAGATACAATCGGAGATAGCAAAATAAATTGCACTAAGGCACACAGTGATGTTTTCTCAAGATTAAGGCTATGAAATAGTGGTATTTTCCACCATGTTTTGGTGACTTTTCCTTCAATCTTCCACTACAAATAATTTATCATAACATTAGTATTAATATTAGTCAATCCTGATTGTGCAAGTGGAATTATTGAGTTTTACCTTTCAGCTACTTGACACTATTCTTATTCTACAAATAGAAAGTTCAACTGTCAATTCAATAACATTTAACTTTCGCTAATAGTTGACCTTGCTTTCTGTAAGGAAAACAGATAGCAAGAAATAGATGCCCCTAACAGTGGAACCATGCAGGTACTGTAGATATTTGGCTATTTTTTGGAACTGGAGCTTGGAACTATTCATTGAAACTAACAGAATAGTAATAGGCCTGGATGGGAGAATGTGGAGAGGATGTTTTCACTAGTGGGAGAGTCTAGGACCAGAAGCTATAGCCAGAATAAAAGGATGTACCTTTAGAAAGGACCTTCCAAATATCACAACAGCACAATACTCAAGAATATGCACACTCAGAAGAGGCTCTGATTACATTTTTTTCAATCCTCTCTGGCTACTAGAGTTATGCCAGCGATTTGGAGTACTTTTGTTTAAAAAAGGATTAAACCAAGTAATTTCAAGGCAGTTATTTTAACGAAAGTGTTAGGTAAATTATTTCAAACAGTTCAGAGAGATTCATCAATAACTTCATTTAGAAAAGCATAGATCAAGGTCAAAGCGGTGGGGGTTGCTTTCCTTTATCAGCTATGACAGAAATATTTCAAATGTCATTAGAAACGGGAATAGTGCCGGAGGATTGGCGTATTGCGCATGTTGTTCCATTGTTTAAAAAGGGTTCAAAGAATAAACCTAGCAATTATAAACCTGTTAGTTTGACGTCAGTGGTGGGCAAATTAATGGAAAGGATACAGAGATAATATATATAAGCATCTGGATAAACAGGGTCTGATCAGGAACAGTCAACATGGATTTGTGCCTGGAAGGTCATGTTTGACAAACCTTCTTGAATTTTCTTTAAGCGGTTACTAGGGAAATTGATGAGGGTAAAGCAGTGGATGTTGTCTATATGGATTTCAGTAAGGCCTTTGACAAGGTGCCCCATGGAAGGTTGGTTAAGAATGTTCAATCTTTGGGTGTTAATGGCGGAGTAGCAAGATGGATTCAACAGTGGCTGAATGGGAGATGTCAGAGAGTAATGGTGGATGACTGTTTGTCAGGTTGGAAGCTGGTGACCAGTGGGGTGCCTCAGGGATCTGTGTTGGGTCCACTGTTGTTTGTCATGTACATCAATGATCTGGATGATGGGGTGGAAAATTAGATAAGTAAGTATGCAGATGATACTAAGATAGGTGGTGTTGTGGATAATGAAGTAGATTTTCAAAGTCTACAGAGAGATTTGGGCCATTTGGAAAAGTGGGCTGAAAGATGGCAGATGGAGTTTAATGCTGATAAGTGTGAAGTGCTACATCCTGGCAGGACAAATCAAAATAAGACGTACATGGTAAATGGTAGGGAACTGAGGAATGCTGTGGAACAGAGAAATCTAGGAATAACTGTGCATAGTTCCCTGAAGGTGGAATCGCATGTAGATAGGGTGGTAAAGAAAGCCTTTGGTGTGCTGGCCTTTATAAATCAGAGCATTGAATATAGGAGTAGGGAAGTAATGTTAAAATTGTACAAGGCATTGGTAAGACCAATTCTGGAGTATGGTGTACAATTTTGGTCGCTTAATTATAGGAAGGATGTCAACAAAATAGAGAGAGTACAGAGGAGATTTACTAGAATGTTGCCTGGGTTCCAGCAACTATGTTACAGAGAAAGGTTGAACAAGTTAGGTCTTTATTCTTTGGAGCGCAGGTTAAGGGGGGGACTTGATTGAGGTCTTTAAAATGATGAAAGGGATAGACAGAGTTGACGTGGATAAGCTTTTCCCATTGAGGGTAGGGAAGATTCAAACAAGAGGGCATGACATGAGAATTAAGGGACAGAAGTTTAGGGGTAACGTGAGGGGGAACTTCTTTACTCAGAGGGTGGTGGCTGTGTGGAATGAGCTTCCAGCAGAAGTGGTGGAGGCAGGATCGATTTTAACATTTAAAAGTAAAGTGGATAGGTATATGGATGTGAAGGGAATGGAGGGGTATGGTCTGAGTGCAGGTAGATGGGACTAGGGGAAAACAAATGGTCGGCACGGACTGGAAAGGCCGAGAGGGCCTGTTTCCGTGCTGTAATTGTTATATGGTTATATGGTTATTAGCTGCATCATTTAAAATGCAGCAACTAAAAACAGTGTTAGTTAGAACAATTTTGTGCACAGTCTTGGTCATCACATTACAATATATGATTACAATAGAGAGAGTGCAAAGGAGATTTATGAGGATGCTACCAGGGCTTGAACATTTTAAGCATGAGAAAAGGTTTGATAAAGTCAGGCTCTTTTTACTTTAAAGTAGAGGAGGCTTAGGAGAAATTCAATTGGAATATAAAATAATGTAAAGCCTGGTTAAACATTTCAAAATAATCAATTTTGCTTAGCAGAGGGGTGAAAAGCAAGGAGGCTGGATTTAAAGTAACTGGTAGGAGTTTCTTTCCACCCATTCGTTAAGTGTTGACGCCTACTGTCTCAAGATAGTGGAGTCATAAACCTCATCACATTTAGTAAGTATCTAGATGTGTAGTTAAAGAGTTGTGACCTACAAGGCTATGGAACTGGCAATGGAAGGTGAGACGTTTTTTTCAACCAGATCTTATTTATTTTTAAATCCACGGTTTACAGTTATGCACGAAAACCTTTATTTTTCTAAGCAATCTAAAGGGGAAAAAGCATTTTTTTAATGTAATATTGGCTTCAGCTCCTTCTCAACTAATAGCGGAAGTTACTTAGTTGTTATAGCTTCCACACCAGTTGTTTCTTACGCAATTTATAGCCGACTTCCCCAACAACATAAAAGCAGCTTTCTTATACAAGTGAGAGCTAAATTGTGTTTAACATTTTGTAGTTGTAATAGAAAACCACTTGGGATTACTGAATAATTTGCGATTATTACAGAGTGGTTTAATGTAACAAAACCTGAACATGAATGGGTAATCTTTGCTCCTACAATTATTGGTAGCTTTCTCTGGTGTAATCAAGGAAATAATTAATTTAATGAAAATTTTAGATATTTCTAAACTTTTCGCACTGCGCAATATTCTGAAATGGCTATGTGATGTGATGATTGAGTTTTTAAATGGAGAAACATATCTATCCAACAAACCTTTAGCATCCAAGTGTTTTAATTTATGTGCATGTAATTATTTCAAGATAAACAAATAATTTTAAAATAAATTATTTAATTTTTAATGATTATAATGTTTCAACTTCAACCTTAAAAAAAATTTCTAACCTTTACTTAGTACTCTGCAAAAATGTTCAGAATATTCGCAAACAAAAAAGCTTGTTTCTTCCTGCTCTCTGTGACAATTCTTCAATTTGACTGGCGACTATGTCTCGCTGATGCCATCACAGTTGTTGGATACGTGGGATACCTATGATCAAATACCTGAAAGCACCCACTGTTGGAAAATGGAACATCCATGCCAGACCTCATGTCTGTGTAAGATCAGCTGCCAACACTGTTGCTTTCCTACTCATGCAAAATTAAGAATTATAAATATAAGATTTTTTTGCTGAGCTTGCTTATGCCAGATGCCATGAGATCACATAAACACTTGAACACACATGTAAATGCATTGGATTGTCTGAAACCTAGAAATAAAAAGGTTGTAGAAAACCAGTCTTGATCAGCTTTTTAAGAGGTTCACTTTGTGTTGGCTTGCAATTAATATTACTTGAAGAACTTTTTTTTACTGCTCCACAGCATCCCAAAAATCCAAGGAGAACTAAGGCAGAAGTGGTTTATTAATTTTTGCAGAAATAAACTTTGTGATTTATAGATTTCAGGTCATAGAAGAAATCATGACACAAATATACCTAATAAGTTCATCATTAATAAGTTCAACTAAAGAGAAATTGAACAAAAATTAATCTTGCTTTTCTCTCCATAAATGCAGCCTGATCTGCTGAATACTTATTTCCAGCAGCTGCAGTATTTTGTTTTCATGCTTTCATTGCTCATTTCTTATGTTAACAACTCGTTCTAGAAATTATAAGGCAATGTTTTTTTTAAAATATAAATGTATTAAAGTTAAAATGCTATAAATCTGAAATAAAAATAGAAAATGTGTGAAATGTGAGTCAGGCAGCATATGTAAAGATAAAAACAGAATGAATGTTTTAGGTCAATCAGAACGAGATGACTGGTTTTCCAGTGAAAAATGTTGTAAATATAGTACGCTTGGGATGATTTAATTCTGCACAACCCTATATTTTTTATTTCAGGCCAGTTTCCTTATTAACTATTATTATTTTAAAAAATATTCCCTGATGAGAATGAAAGTTATATTAGTCAAAAGGGAATATAAATATACACTGGCGCACAAATTGATGTATTACTAAGAAACGATCAATTAGAAGAACATTTAAAGATATCGTGCAGCCAGTCATTCGTTTTAAAATAATATGCACCACCACCAATCACATTACAAGCTAAACAGAGGCAGCTGGCGGGCTGACGGTGCACGGACATGAGAAATGTACTGGTATGCAACTAAAATGCAGCAAATGACTCTCACTCTTAGTGGCATTCATACCTTCATCACATCAGTGGTCCATCTTTGGACCAAACAGTAAACAAACCGAATTTCCACATATTCTTGGACATATTCGTCCACATTGCTTGTCATTTCTTTAATTGGAATATTTTTTACATACAGAAGTAACATTTGAATATTTTCTCGAATAGTTATCCCAAAATTAAACCACAGTAGTAAGAACTGATGTGCTAACAAACGAATTAAAAAGCACTGCGGTAGTCAAACGAAATTTATCCGACACAGTTGTTGAATTATTTGACAGGGTGCTGTTTCCAAAAGTTCAAGGGGAAAGCACCTGAATACAAATTAATTTAATTAATTAATAGGTCGATATAAGCAAATTTACACACCAGAATCATTTCTCCTGTCCGCCATTTCAATCTCAGAATTCCCAGATTTATCCATAACAACGCTGAGTTGGTTACCCTAGTGACTGAGAGCAAGGAAGACAGAGAGCCAGAAGTGAGCTCGGTTGTTGGCGATCGGGGAGGAATTTCTTAGTGTGTGGGCCCCAAACAAAGCTCAAAGCATTCGGCAGCTTGGCAAGTGGCGCAAAGCACATCGAACAGGCGACCGTTAACATTCACTCGCGAGCTCGCGCCTGGGGCTGAGCTCAGCGAGTGGCGCGCTCACGCCCAGGGCCACACGGGTGCAGGCCGCCGATGCACTCAAAAAGACAGCGGTTCTTGACAATTATTGGAAATCAGCATTCTACAAATAGTAGAATGCTTCCACTGTAAAAACAAAATCTTGGGATTTTTTTTAAATATGTAGAATTAATAAAGCAAAAAAGGTAACTATTTGTTATATTTTTGTATTGCATCCAAGCAGCATTGCAGTTTGAAGGATTAACGGGGGTGGGGCACCTGATGTGCGAGGCTCTTGCACGGTGGGTTTTGTTACATTCCGTTTCGCTCAGTCCCCAACAGCTTCACAGGAAAGGTACGCAAAGATAGCGAGAAGGATGCGTTTAAAAACTCAGGTAAATTAAAACTATTAACGTTCTTTTACTTAGATAGTTTAAGTGTTCACTATAAAACACATTTAGTCAAAAAATAGCTTGAGGGATGTGCCAAAACCAAGTTTGAAAAGTTTTAATTGAAGAACTGCTAGCTTCGATGATACACCATTTCTACATTCTTTGAAAAAATATTAATTGTAGTCATATCGAAAACATCAAATTATTTCGTTTATGCTTATTGTACGAGAAAATATGAAAATTCAATGGGTCCAATTCGACTCTTTGCACCTGTTAACAAAGTACATGAATTCTGTTTATATTATGTCAAATAACTGAAGATTGGACGGGCAATTTAAAACTGGAAATGAGCTGCTATTGGCTTTTAAAAGTGTGTCTAGGTAAGAAAATCGATGTTTTATTTATTGCAGAGTTTTTAACTCAGTTGTGTCATGTTTTTATCAGTTATTTATGAAACTGCCTGGAAAACATTTAACACAAGCATGATTGGTTATTCTTTACACATCGCGAGGTTGTTTCTTTTGGAAGAACGTTTGCAAATTATCACTAATAAAATTCAAGAGTAGAACGTTTCCATTTAATGTCAAACTATCAGTCTTAAAATTGTATGTGTAATGATTTTCCAACCATTATTTTCGGCCTATGGATCAAAACGGATGAAGATCTCATGCAATGGAACACGTTTTTGTTAGTGGTCCTTGCCCGCTTTTTGTTATACAACCGCCAAAATTCTGGCACTGGCGCCAAATCGGAGAAAGCATGGAAACAAGGGAGGGAGGGAGGAGGGGGGGGGGGGGAACTCGGCTTGGTGAGAGACTTCGCAATGGGGAATTGAATGTGGGTACGCGAGGAATCCCAAGAAACTGTATATTATTTTGCATTAACATTGTATTTACCCGCTACATATACGATTTTGTGTAATTATGGAGGGTAATTATGGATCATTAGTAAGATTACATCGTTTTGGCGCCATGCCATTATCCGCTGGACGTTATAAACTGTTCACTTATAGGCACAAAATGTTAGGCCACTTTTGAACTTTCCTGTCCAAACGGCACCCTTTTGTCTAAAATCTTTGAGGATTTTTAATCTTCTCCGTTTTAATCTTCAGAAATCTGTTTTAATAGATGTTTCATATTTCTATGTCCTCAACAAACTAGTGCCAATTTTAACATAACCAACCCAGTAAATGGATATGTCGTCTTCTTCTTCTTCTTCTTCTTCTTCTTCTTCTTCTTGCGAATGAAACATAAACCAAAGGAATAGTTAGATCTCAAGCCGGGTGTTGAGCAGCCAGGTTGTTATCTCTGCGTCAATGTCGGCCAGGCCCTGAGCTCCATTTGGTGGGTGGTAGAGCGGTCACCTAGAGATGACATGGTTGGCTGTCTGTTGTTCTGCTCCGCATTCACAGACTGGACTCTGGCGGAGTCCCCATCTCCACACGCTGGCATTGAAACGCCCAACTCCAGTACGAAGTCTGTTGAGTTTCACCCATGCTCCCCTAGGGAGGTCAGACCCTGGACAGCTTTTATCTGGTGAAGAGATGTAGCTGTGTAATGGAGATGAGGTTGCCTTCCATTCCTGTGACCACTTGGTGGCTGTCCAGTGTGCTTTTGTCTCAGTTGGTTGGATGGATGCTAGGAGTTGTTTTCCATGTGGAGCAAAGGGGTGATGGGACTCTGGATGGATGGCTCTCTGCTTGATGGAGGAGGTGATCTGGGTCCATGGCACGATGAGATAGTGCCAGAATTGCTGCTCGCCTTCGGATCCCTGCAGGCGGAATGCCTGCAAGCATAGGGAGTTGCTCGACTGGAGTAGGTTGAAGGCACCCAGTGATGGTTCGCAAGGTGCTGTTCAGGCTCGTGTCTACCAGGCTAGTGTGTCTACTTCTACTCCATACGGGTGCTCAGTACTCAGCTGGGGCATACACAAGCGCTAAGGCAGAGGTGCGAAGAGTTGATGGACTGCCTTCCCAACTTGTTCCTGCCAGGCGTCGGATGAGGCCGCTATGTGCCATGACCTTGTCGCGGAGACCAGCCAGGTGTTGACGACATGTAAGTGACCTGTCCAGCTTTATGCCGAGGTAAGTGGGTGTTTAGACATGACATCGAAAATAGGTGCAGGAGGAGGCCTTTCGGCCCTTCGAGCCAGCACCGCCATTCATTGTGATCATGGCGGATCGTCCCCTTTTGTTTGTTGGAAGTCCAAGCGCCTGTTGTTAACAAAAACAGCTAGCTCTCACTTAGCTTCCTTGTTGTTTAGATGGAATCCTGTTGACACTGTTTTGCCTTCACTCAGCTGTAGATGCCACTGTCATAGGTATACTGCCACTGTCATAGGTATACTGCCAAAGTCCCCATGTCTTGACTCAAGGAGCTTTTGATTATCTTCCACTCTTTGTGTCTCATCAGGATGGCTAGATCGTCAACATACCCATTTTTCCAACGATGGTCACTGGGAGGTCATGGATGTACACGTGGAAATGCAGTGGAGCCAAGACGGATCCCTGTGTGATGCCATTCTCCAGTCTACGTAGCCAACTCTGCTGTGCACCACTGGTCTTAAGCACAAAGCTGCGGTTTGATATCAGTTCCATGGTGTAGCGTACCATGCGCCTGTCTGGCAGCACCCGAAGTCGATTTGCAGTTAGTCCCCGGTGCCACACGGTGTCATAGGCAGCTGTCAGATCTGTAAGAACAGCTCCTGCCTTCTCATTTGCCTCAAAGCGGTCCTCGATGTCTTGGGTGAGGAGAGTTACCTGGTCCGCAGTAGATTGACCTTGGCGGAAACCAGCCTGCTCGTGGGGTAGTTGAGGGTCTATAATGGGGTTGATACTCCTGTGGATCAGCCTCTCAAGGAGTTTGTGTGGGATGCAGAGGAACGAGATGGGCCGGTAGCTTTTAGGATCATCCTTTGGCTAGTTCGGCTTCGGGAGAGCGATCACTGTTGCGCAACGCCAGATCTTTCGTATTTTGCACTTCTCCATGGAGGTCGACAGGAACTGTCGGATCCAGTTGGTAGCAGCGTCTCCAGAATATAGTAGAAACTCCGGGTGTATGCTGTCAGATCTGGGGGCCTTTCCTGCTTTCAACATCTTGAGTGCTGTGGCCATTTCCTCGGGGGTGAAAGCCATGGTTAGGTCTGTATCCACTCTGTCCGTTTTCCATGACTCGGCCACCTCTTTGCTCACTTTGCGTGAGAAATCACGGTCAGAGTTTGTGAATCGACCATTCTTGACTAGTTGAGATGCGATTGTGTTGGCGGTTACAGGGCTCTCATTTTTTTTTCTCTCTTACCAGCAGGGCAACCTAGGCAGCCTTTTAGGTGGCCAAATGATACTTTAGGTGGCCATTTAAGACGGCTTGCATGACGCGTGCGATAATGTTTCGGACGAAGTGCGTAGTTACCAGTCGGAATTATGCTCAATGGAGCATTCACATATTACTTCTGCATCAAATAAAGTCACAACTAAACGTATTCACAAATCAAGACATGATATATACCACAATGACATGCAGCAAAATTATAATACAGTATCTCAACTCTTTATACACGGTGCAATGAATGTAATTTCTATTATTTCGTTCCACTTCCAAACAAAAATGTGGTTGGATTATTCAGCGTATGATCAACCTCGGTGAGACCAAGCGCAGGCTTGGCGATCGCTTCGCACAACACCACTCAGTTTGCAATAACCAACCTGATCTCCCAGTGGCTCAGCACTTCAAAATCCCCTCCCATTCCGAATCCGACCTTTCTGTCCTGGGAAGTGGCGGAAATCCCGGGGGGGGGGGGGGGGGGGCAGAGGGGACGTGTCCCCTCCATGTTTTCAGAGGTGGGGGACAGTTTTCCCCCCCCCCCCCCCCCCCCACATTACAAGCTTTGTAAGGTATGTTTAATAAGTAGTCGTTCGTTTCGAGTCGTTCGATTCTAGTCGTTCGTTCATCACTTCATTCCTCTGACTCACAAAAACTATGTGTTAACTGTCAACGTCACTGTTAACTGCTACACTGAGATCCATTCCTTCATCCTTAGTAATTATAATTGTCACATCGTTTTTGTGAGTCAGAGGAATGAAGTGTTAAACGCCTCGAATCGTTGTACCCGCATCTGAGTTTTAATGACCTCCCGTTAATTTTATTCAAAGGAACGCGAAATACTTGAATCAAAGTCAGTTCACGAAAACGATGTGTTAACTGTCATTGTTAACTGCTACATCGATATCCATTCATTAATCCTTATAGTATAATTGTGTGAACTGACCTTGCTTCAAGTATGATGCGTTCCTTTGAATAATATTAACGGGAGATGCATTTAAACAAAGATCCTATAGGATTTTTCTTTTTAACTGTCAGATGCAGGCACAATTATCATTTGGAGGTAGATTTACATAGAGAAGGAATAGGCGACGTTTCGGGTCAAGACCCTTCTTCAGACCCTTTGTGAACATCGAAATGTCTGACGGTCCAATGCGGAGATGTTTGAAGAGAAGGCATCCAGACAATACTTCATCTCAAAAGGAGAGATAAAGAACACTACATTCATTTTACGTGCAGGTACCACTTTCCAAAAGGTATATTTTAAGTGCTGATCAACTACCTATCTTCTCATTTCACTTTTTTATATTTTGTATGAATATTATTGCATGGAAGAAACTGCAGAAAATCTACCATATCATGTGCAAGCAGTCCGTTCTTGTTCAGTGATATCATGAAAGAATGTTACTTAATCATATACTTTACCCGGGACTTGCATTTATTTAGGTTAGATTCGGTAAGATTCTGTCTCATTTTCATCAATTTCTCCTCATTCTAGATCTAGCTAGCTAATCACGAGATCCAACATCATATTATTATAGCATGATTTTCCAGTATCAATTGCAGTATCTAATGGTTATCTCAACTTGATGAAGGAACTGCAGATGCTGTTTAAGAAGGAACTGCAGATGCTGGAAAATCGGAGGTAGACAAAACTGCTGGAGAAACTCAGCGGGGAGAAAACTGCTCGAGAAACTCAGCGGGGACAAAACTGCTCGAGAAACTCAGCGGGGAGTCCCCACTGAGTTTCTCAAGCAGTTTTGTCCCCACTGAGTTTCTCCAGCAGTTTTGTCCCCGCCGAGAAAATGCTGGAGAAGCTCAGCGGGGGCACCAGAAACAGAAGATAGACACACATAGCTGGAGTCACTGAGCGGGTCAGGCAGCATCTCTAGAGAGAAGGAATGGGTGAAGTTTCGGGTCTTCAGACCGCTATCTTCTGCAGTTTGGACGAATAATTTACTTTCAACACTGCCTGCAGAGTGGATTCAATATTGCTCCACTTTCTAACTTAACGTATAGTTATGACTGATCGGAAGAGTTGTTGATACACGCTGTGGAAATTAAACGCGTGTTTTAAAGCTTGCTCTGTTTTTTAGAGCACGGTCCTATTTCTAAGTTATTGCTCGCTGTGTAGACCCCGGCAGCCGCTGTTGGCTGGATTTTCTCCCGGGGATTTAATTCGCTCTGCCTGTTATTGCTGGAGGCCTGGGCTAGTCTCGAAGTCTCTTCCTTTTACTTGGTAGATGTGTTTGGGAGCAAAGCAGTGTGTTCCGGGGAGGGGACTATGTTAATCAGGAAGGGTACACCCGGTTGCATTTTTTAGTGATCAGTTTCACGAACAAACACAGTCTGAAACAAAAAATCCACCGATATATGGGGCAGACGAGTTACAACATTCAATGCACCTCCCGGGGTACAGGCGAGTCTGTAGGAATCGTCCCACTGACACTAATGGTGCGAATAGTAGACACAAAATGCTGGAGTAACACAGCGGGTCAGGCAGCATCTGTGAAGGAAAGATCCTGACCAGACACATCGCCCACTCCTCTCCAGAGATGCTGCCTGGCCCGCTGAGTTACTCCAAAGTTTTGTGTCTGTCTTCGGTGTAAACCAGCATCTGCAGTTCCTTCCCACACAATGAATGATGTAAACAGTTATATTTTCATCAACTCTAACCGCAATGGATTTGTTTTCAATCAATCAAAGACTTTATTGTCATTCAAAAATATACCAACAAATGCAAATCTGAATGAAATTTCGCTGCATCTGTCTCACCATGCAACATAAAATAACAAAAGGATAAAATTGATAAAAAGATAAAATAGATAATGGTGGCGGCACATTATATGGAATTCAAGAGTCTGATGGCTCGGGGGAAGAAGCTGTTTCAAAACCTGCCCGTTCTGCTCCTTATACTGTGATACCTTCTGCCTGAGGGCAGCAGAGTGAACAGTCCGTGATGGAGATGTGTGGGATCTTTTATAATCCTGTTGGCCTTGGACAAGCAACGTTTGCACGCAATGTCCCGGATTGAAGGAAGAGGTCCCGATGATTTTTTCAGCCGTCCTCACCACTCTCTGGACGGACTTCCAGTCGGATGCTTTGCAGTCCCCAAACCAGACAGAGATGAAGCTGGTCAAAGTGCTCTCTATGGTGCCCCTGTAGAAAGTGGTGAGGATGGGGTGGGGAGGTGAGCTCTTCTCATCCGGCACAGAAAGTGCAAACGCTGCTGCGCTCTCTTAACTAGTGATGCGATGTTTTGGGACCAGGTCAGACTGTTCGTGATCTGCACCCCCAGGAACTTAGTGCTACTGACCAACTCCACATCAATGTCATTAATGTGTAGTGGTGTATGACTGTGCCGGTTTCTCCTGAAGTCAGCGATGACCTCCTTTGTTTTGTCAACATTAAGGATCAGTTTGTTCGTGTTTCACCAGTCCACCAGTTGTTTCACCTCCTCCCTGTGAGCCAGTTCATTGTCGTCCCGAACAAGGCCCACCACTGTTGTGTTCCGGGCTGGCTATTTTCCTAATGCTGTTTAACATTAACAGCCTAACCCGCTGTTGCAATGTTTATGAGAACCTATGTCCCACGCCTCAATCGTTTGATAATTAGCAAAACATACAATGCTGTTCAATTTCTTGTTTGGTTTTTAATTTGGAGTGGAACAATGTAGAAAAGAATGAGTACGTTCTTTATAGACACAAAAAGCTGGAGTTGTTAAATTGAGTTATTTTGTCAATCTAAAGTCAACTTGACTCAAACGCTTGTAGCTGTTGAAATCGATTCTTTATTCAACTGAGACTAGTCTCTGAACCTTCCAACACTGAGCTGAAAGCTCTGGGGCAGGTCCAAAGAATTAGTAACTTTGATACAAACTCATGGCATTTATATAGGTATTAGACATTTCTGATACAGAGGGTATGACAAACTAGTAACCAATCATCTGAGTCCTTCTGGTGATTTACAACAGGAGTCACATGATCTCCCCCCCCCCCCCCCCTTCTCTGGCCTCATTTTACAACCTCCGTTTGCCTGTGGTTTAACTTTGTTTAGAATTATCTTATTTCAACAAAGCAAAACCTCAGTAGGCTCAATTATCAAAGACCACTCCTCAAAATATAAGATACACACATATAATACAATTATCACACAAGTCATACAAACACATTTTCCATACCAAGAAGAAAGATATTTCTATAAATCTAAACAAGGTCTAATGTTTACAATCCTACTTAGACACAATACATTTCATAAATGGTTTCACTACAGTTTTACACAGTTTAAAATACTATTACCTATGTATTAAAAACATAGACTATATGAGTACGCCGAATTACACAGCTTCTAAGTTAAATTCAAAACCCACGCACACCTCCCAACTCCAAGCATATATGGGTCGTAAATCTGTCAACTTAATTGATAAGTGTTTTGTGCCAGGATACAGCTTCATTCTACATTACAGCGTCCCCTTTTCCTGCTATCTCTGGGAGATGGATTTTCAATCAAGGCCTTTTACAAATAATACAGAACACAGGGTAAATTTACAACTTCAGACCATTACCTCAAAAGTACAGCTTCTCGATCCCTTATATCAACCTCATTATAATTTAAAATAGCCAAAGCTAACCATAGAGTCTATTATCTCTCAGCCTTGAATTCTGTCTCAAACTCAGCATAAACAGCCATAACTTCATCTTTATGCCACATTCAGAGCTCAGGAATGTGCCATAGAGAAAGAGCAGATGACCTCTGGCCTAAGAAGAGGCCCTATTCAGCTATCCATTCTTCAACACAAAATCATATCAAATACAATTTCCTCCAGCGTTATAATTGCCTCAAAGCAATAAACTAAGCTATGCAGGTTCAGATTAGCGTTTCTATGTTTTGATTCATCTGTTCACTCTATGTGTTTCTTTGTACTTTATTTCTTTAGGAGACGTGTTTCTGTAAACCTTAAGCTTTTCTCTTGCAAATTACCTATATTGCTTGCTTTTAATAGCTCGGTTTCCACACTACAGCTACCACAGATTTAAAAAAACACTGGGCATCATGCTGGACAACATAATATAGGTCTGAAGAAGGGTTTCGGCCAGTAACGTTGCCTATCTCCTTCGCTCCATCGATGCTGCTGCATCTGCTGAATTTCTCCAACATCTTGTGTACCCATAATATAGGACATGTCACTTTGAAGCAGCTTGAAAGTGTCCTGTCCTATATTATGATGTCCAGTGTTTTTTAAATCTGTGGTACAGATCTGCACTAATTGACGCATTCTAACGGTAACAGCCCTGTAGTAGAAGCATCCACGTCGCGGGGCTGGAAACAGGAAGAATCCCGTGTGTAAGTGTGCACATGCGCACACGGCAGCCAAGAAACTCTGTCCCCTGTCCCCCGGTCCCCTCCATGTTTTGACAGCGATTTCCATCACTGGCTGGGTCTCCTCCATGGCCAGAGTGAGGCCCACTGCAAATTGGAAGAAAAGCACCTCATATTTTGCTTGGATAGTTTACACCCCAGCGGTATGAACATTGGATTCTCCAATTTCAGGTAGTCCTTGCTTTCTCCCTTCTTCCCCTCCCATTCCCAGCTCTCCCACAACCTACTCTCTCCGCCTCTTCCTTTCTTTTTCCCGCCCCCCCCCCCCGACATCAGTCTGAAGAAGGGTCTCGACCCGAAACGTCACCTATTCCTTCGCTCCATAGATGCTGCCTCATTCACACAAGTTCTGTTATCCCACTTTCCTCACCCACTCCCTACATATTGGGGAAATTTTACAGAGACAAATTAACCTACAAAGCAAATGCGTCTTTGGGATGTGGGAGGAAACTCACACGCTTGCAGGGAGAATGTGCAAATTCAACACGGTGCCCGAGGACAGGATCGAACACAGATTTCTGAATTGTGAGGCAGCAAGTCTACCAGCTGTGCCACTATACTTTGTTTTCCAACACACAAACAAATATACGTTGATAACTTTGGTTACTAAAAAAAAAACTATCCATTTTCAGTCTTAAATCTCTAAGTCACACTATGTCCACCTTTGCAGCTACTTTATGTTTTAATTCAGTTAAAGACTATGGCGCAGTACATAGGCCATAAAGTTGTTGTCTAAAAGTGCCGGAGACCCCGGAATTGATCCTGAATCTGGGTGCTGTCTGTATGGAGTTCGCTCCTTTTTCCTTTGATCACATGGGTTTTCTCCGGGTGCTCCTTCCACATTCCAAAGGTGTGCAGGAACCTTTTTCAGACCCAACCCAAAATGTAATTTTTTCCTTTTGTCCAGAGATTCTGTCTGACCTGTTGAGTTACTCCAGCTTTTTGTGTCTCTTTTTGGTTTAAACCAGCATCTGCAGTTCCTTCCGACACACACGATACTATACGATAGAACTTTATTAATCCAGGGAGGGAAATTGTGTGTTTATTGACCAAGTATTCGCATACAAGGAATTTGTCTTGGTGCTCCGCCCACAAGTAACAACATGACAGTTACGAATGACTCAGAAAACACTAAACATTAATAATAATAAGACAATGATAAAACACCATTGATCAAGCATGTGAACCAACAAAATACCAAAGGGAGGCTACAGATTTTTGGCTGTTGAGTAGAGCAACTACTCGTGGATAAAAACAGTTTTTATGTCTGATTCAAAGAGTTTGTGGCCAGGGTGAGGGGGGTCAGAGATGATCTTGCCCGCTTGCTTCCTGGCCCTTGCAGTGTACAGTTCATCAATGGAGGAAAGGTTGCAGCCAATAATCTTCTCTGCTGATCAGACGATTCGCTGAAGCCTCCAGGTGTCGTGCTTCGTGGCTGAGCCAAACCAGACCATGATGGAGAAGGTGAGAACAGACTCTACAATGGTCGTGTAGAATTGGACCATCATTGCCTGTGGCAGATTATGCTTCCTCAGCTGCCGCAGGAAGTACATCCTCTGTTGTGCCTTTTTGACTGGAGTCGATGGTCGCCCCCCACTTAAGGTCCTTGGAGATGATGGTTCCCAGGAACTTAAAAGACTCCACAGATGTGACTGTGGTGTTGTTGATGGTGAGGGGAGGGGGAGCTCTCCTAAAGTCTACAATCAATTCCACTGTCTTAAGAGCATTGAACTCTAGGTTGTTACTACAGCACCAGGACGCCAGCTGTGACACTTCCTGTCTGTAGGCAGATTCCTCCCCATCCTTGATCAGTCCAATCAGGGTTGTGTCATCCGCAAACTTGAGAAGCATGACAGAGGTGTCTGTGGAGGTGCAGTCGTTGGTGTAGAGAGAGTAGAGGAGAGAGTACGCAGCCTTGCGGTGCTCCTATGCTAAGCGTTTGCGGGTCCGAGATGTGCTTTCCCAGTCTCACATGCTGCTTCCTGTCTGTCAGGAAGTTGGTGATCCACTGACAGAGGGGTTCAGGCACAGCCAACTCGGAAAGTTTGGAGTGTAGTAGCTCTGGCACAATGGTGCTGAATGCAGAACTAAAATCAACAAACGGGATCCTCCCATAGGTCCCCTGGTGGTCTAGGTGCTGTAGGATGTAGTGCAGGCCCAGGTTTACTGCATCATTCACGGAACTATTGGCCCGATATGCAAACTGCAGAGGGTCTAGCAGGGAGTTTGTGAAATTTTTCAGCTTGGCCAGCACAAGCCTTCCGAGTGTCTTCATGTTGCCTGTGTCAGTGCAACAGGCCTGTAGTCATTAAGACAAGTAATCCTTTCCTTTTTGGGTACAGGGACAATCGTGGCAACTTTGAAGCGGGCAGGGACAGTACATGTTTACAGGGACTGGTTAAAAATATCTGCTTAGACCAGTGCCAGCTGTTTGGCACAGAGCTTAAGAGTAGAGGGGGAAACATTGTCGGGTCCTGGAGATTTCCTGCTCTTTTGTCCTCTGAAAAGCCTCTCCACCTCTATTTTTGTTGTTGATATTGGATAAGTTATGTTGTGCAGCACAGAGGGGATGGGTGATTGGGTGTGAAGTGGTGATTGGAGGTGGGTGGGTGTAGAAAGGCACAGTCTTTGCAGACTGAGGCCAGGCTGTGAGTGGGTGTGAAGTGTTGGCTGGGGTGGGAAATGGTCCAGTCTTTTCACACTGGAGTCTTGCCTTAAGTAGCTATGAAGTGGTGAAGGGGAAGGAGAGGGTGCAGGGTCCATTCTTTGTAGACTGGGCTCTGGCTGTGTTGGTTGGGGAGGGGGATGGGGTACCAGAGTTACGTTTCTGATTTTCAAACCTGCAGTAAAACTAATTCAGGTCGCTGGTCAGCTGACGATTGTCCAAAGAGCGGGCGGCTTTCCTCCTGTAGCTGGTAATTTCTTGCAAGCCCTTCCAAACTGAAGAAGAGTCACTAGCTGAGAACTTGTTCCTCAACTTCTCAGAGTACCTTTCCTTGGCAGCTCTGATTCCTCTTCTCAGCTTGTACTTGGCCAGCCTGTAGAGGTCTGCATCCCCGTTCCTGTAGGCCTCCCCTTTAGACCGTCGGAGCTGTCTGAGTTCTGCAGTGAACCAGGGCTTGTTGTTGTTGAGCCATGTCCGAGTCTTAGTTCGAATGCAACTGTCCTCGCAAAAGCTGACATATCATGATGATACAGTGTCCGTATACTCATCAAGGCTTGTGGGTGCTTCCCTGAACACATCCCAATCCGTGCAATCAAAGCAGTATTGTAGGTTCTCAATGCCCTCGCTTGTCCACCTTTTCGTTGTTCTGACCACAGGCTTAGCATCTTTTAGTTTCTGCCTGTAGGTCGGAATAAGGTGAACTAAGCAATGATCAGAGACCCAAACCCGCCCGGGGAACAGAGCGATATGCGTTTTTGATTGTCGTATAACAGTGATCGAGTTTTCCCTCCTCTCTCGTGGGGCAGGTAACATGAAGTCTGTATTTTGGAAGGTCACGGCTGTGGTTAGCTTTGTTAAAGTCCCCCAAAACAATGACCATGGAGTGCGGGAAGTCACTCTCTACCCTCATTACCTGGTCAGCGAGTTGCATTTGCGCCTCACGTACGCAAGCTTGGGGGGAATGCAAACTCCAGCGAGAATAAAGGAGTTAAATTCCCTCGGAGAGTAGAAGGGTTTGCAGTTTATAAAGAGGGATTCTAGGTTGGGAGAGCAGAAATTTGACAGTACCATGATGTCGCTGCACCAGTCCTGGTTGGTATAGAAGCATATTCCACCGCCTCTTGATTTCATCGCTGCCTCCACTTCACGATCCACACTGTGAAGTTGGAAGCCAGCCAGCTGCAGCACGCTGTCCGGGGTCGACTCACAAAACCAGATCTCGGTGAAACACAGGGCAGCAGCTCGAGAGAAGTCCTTGTTTGTCCGATGCAGGAGTTGCAGTTCATCCACGTTGTTCTTGAGAGAACGTACGTTTGCCAAGAATATGCTCGGGAGTGGTGTGCGTGATCCTCGTCGCCAGTGTTGGGTGAGTGCTCCAGAGATCTTCCCACGGGTCCTCCTCCGTCTCAAGACCTTGAACGCAGCCACAGCCAATGCGTATGTCCAAATAATCCAGCGTGTGAGAGAAATCCAGAACGATGTTTGGAGGTACCGGTATGTCCGATGTTTATGAGTACCTCTCTCGTGAAAGTAATCTTTGTAGGGTTTTCACAGACGACACAAACGAACAAACACATACAAAACAGCAAGGAGCAGTACACCGTGGCCGCCATCGTCGGTGCCAGCAGCAGCTACACAAAGGGTCCCTAAGTTGGACTCGTTGGGTCCCAGCATCACACGGGAGGGCTGGTCCCCCAATGCAATATTCCACCTCTCCACCAATTCCAATATTGGTGGCCAGTGGGGTGGGGGGCTTTCTGGAGCGCTAGTATGGGTGTTGTGCGCTGAAGAGACTGGTTTCCAGAGGGCTAGTATGGACATTGGAGGCCGAATGGATTCTTGGGCTGGCGGCTCAGTCACTCAAGCCCGTTGTGCTGACAGCTCACGGCTGGTGGGCTGGCAGTTGACTCACGGCTATTCCTTGAAATTCCATTTCAAGCAGGGTGCAAGGCCACGAAAGACAGCGAGTCGTGACCTCTCCCTCCCCCATCTTGCAGAGATTGAGCCACGCCCACACTTCCGGGTTTTATAGTCTCTCCCCCTTCCACAAGAAGGGGCGTGGCCTTCATGGCGTGATTGGCAGGAGAGAGAATCTCAATATTTTTTAAACACTAAAAACTCTTTTATTTTTCATCGATGGGAAAAATCCTCGGCACCTGATGAGCGGAGGGGGACTGAGTAAGATGGCCAAAAATCACAGCTGTGCATCTACATGCTCCCACACTTCTCTGGCCTTTAGGGTTGGTTTTACATGACAGATAACCAACTGATCACTTTTGGATCTCCAGTATTTGCTTTGGCTTTATATATTACCTATACCTCAAAAGATAGGACTTTGGCTCTGCATTTGCAAAAGCTTTGGCATTAATAGGTTTCACAGTTAAAGTACAAGAAAGCTGAAATTATTGGGCAGTTTACAGTGTGTTTGCTTGCTTTGCTGAGCATGAAATAGGAAATGAACCGCCGATGCAGCCATCAAGAAACCAGTATAAAGTCTGTTTTAGAAGGATTTCATAATACTCCTGCATATGAAAGCTCCAGTGATTCGCTAATAGACTGAAAATGACACAGCCGCTACTGTTTATTATACTGTAATAAGCACTGCTAAGCAGTACGGCAGATGGTGGCACATCAATAAGTCAGTATTGATTGGATAAATTTGCCTTAGGACAGCACCATTTTAAGTTTGTAACTTTTTCTGTTACCATTTCCAACAAAAACGAAGGGCTGTGACTGAATTCTAAAAAATAATTAATTTCAAACAGCATTTTTGGGATTATTATTTGCTCTCACTTTAATGACTTACAATTTTTCGTTGTATTTGTTTTATGTTTTATAATTTTACGACTCCAGAACAATTCAAAATAGGCCACATCTGAATTTTAAAAAACAGCCTTGTCTATACAAAAACAATCATAAGTTTAATACATCACAGATATATAATCTGCTGCATTGATATTATTTAACTATTAACTTAATTGTTCCTTGAATTATTCTTATTCCTCAAATGGAAATGTTGAAATTGTTATTTGTCTATTGATTCAAATTAAGGCCCAATTACAAGGATTTATAACCCTTAGATCTTCCGTCTCTGGACCAGTCAGAACATAAATTCTGTTTTGCAGATCTGGGTGAAAGTAAGATTGTTTATGCTACAAAATGACCTATATGTTTCATTAAGTTAGCAAAACAAATTTTTCTTGACTAGTTGTTCTAAGTAACAGCGTATCATTTAAAAATAATTATTCTCAAAGGTATGTTGAGTGGCTTTGAGTCTGAAGACCAAATCAAAGACTTAAGGCAAAAAGGAACTGCTTTTCTTGAACTCAACTGGTCAAGCAAGTATCATCACCTTAGAAGACAGATCACCTGAATCACTGCGAGCAGTTACTTTTATATACCCTTTCTTTCACTGAATGTTTGGAGGCATCTACCTAGAACGGTTGCCAACCTTCAAATTTGCTATCTATTGAACCTGTAGGATGCTCCTGATCAATCCCTTTCACCACTACAATTCTACGCAGTGCCAGCTTGTGTTGGCATTTCTTTTTTGTGAGACTGGTGAAAGGAGCACCAATGCCTTCTCAAGTATCACTCTTTACTGCTAATTTTCCTCATTCTATTCTAGCAACCTGGGTAACCTCAGGACATCTTCACATGCTTTGAATGTGATAAAATTAACTTTCCTAGCCCTCCCCTTTCTCCCACCATTGTCTGCTTAACTGGGGCATTGGAATTATATTTCGTTGTGACAGGTGTCAGGGTACCCTTTTTGGGCCTATTTAAATGGACTAATGTAAATACAGTCCCTGATAGCTACCGTCCATTGTGAGAATGGTAAAGTTAGAATCGACAGCAGAGTTTGTGACTTGGGACCCAAATCTCTATCAACAGCCAAGAGTTCCTCACTGAAGTGTGAACATCTAATTGGGGCAAAACCAAAAATTGCATCCAAATTTCAGATCAGCATACTTCCCTGCACAAGATCTTTAGAAAATGTTCTGAGCTGTCCTGATGTGAGCTGTCTATCTTCTTCTGATCTCAAACACCTCCAAGATGTCAACTCCAGTGTACCAAGCTTTTCTGAGGTTCGGTGTCGGGATTTCGGGAGAAGGCAGGAGAACGTGGTTTGGAGAGAGAGATAGATCAGTCATGATTGAATGGCAGCGTAGACTTGATGGGCCGAAAGGCCTAATTCTACTCCTGTCACTTATGATCTTATGATA
Organism: Okamejei kenojei; assembly: GCA_035221665.1. NCBI lineage: Eukaryota > Metazoa > Chordata > Chondrichthyes > Rajiformes > Rajidae > Okamejei > Okamejei kenojei. The sequence continues at coordinate 46,051,613 of CM069140.1, forward strand.
TGCAATGTTTTTTTGATCCTCCCCCAACCCTCTCAGCATTTCCTTTGGACTGGTGAAATTTAGGGTGAGAGCCACTTATGCCCAGAAAGGTCATGTGATGAACAGGGTTTTACTCTTTCTCCAGGTGCCAGCACTCAGTCAGAAGAATAAGTTGAGAGGCATATTGGCAAAAAGAAACAATATACAGGTTACCCCTGTGAGTCTAGAAAACTGCTCATTTTTGTGCCTTTCCCATAATGTGAACCTGCGCTCAGGAAATGCAAGATAATAAATGCTGTGTTTATTTAATTTTTTTTGAGATAAATTTCATAAGAACACATTTTTCTTCCATATCTCAGACTATTTGGTGGTGATTTCTGAAAATTGTGAGGGGGAATTACCTAAACCAGTGGCTTGTTCATCATAGGAAAATTGAAGCTTAATCAAGATTTTATTATAGTCACCTTTTGAGAGTTATATATTTGACTGCAAAAAAAAAAACTATTGTAGGTTGGGTAGACAGTCAGAGCCTGTTTCCCAGGATAGAAAAAAACAAATACTAGAGGGCATCACTTTAAGTTGAGAAGGGCAAAGTTTAAACAAGATGTGTGGAGCACCATTTTTACAGTGAGTGGTGAGTGCGTGTAAGTCTTTGCCAGGGTTAGTGGTTGAGGCAAAAACAATAGAGGCATTTTAGAGGCTTTTGGATAGGCATATTGATATAGAAGGATATGGATTATGCACTTTTTCCAGCTTCACAACACCTCTCCTATAACATTGTGACCAAAACTGAACACATACATATTCTAAATGTGGCCTCACCAATGTCTCGCACTACTATAGCATGACCTCCTAACTTTATACTTAATGCTCTGTGTGATGAAGGCCAATGTGCTGAAAGCCTTCTTGACCACCCTATCTACCTGTGACACAACTTTCAAGGAACTATGCACTTGCACTCCTAGATCCCATTGCTCTACAACACTCAGGTTTGCTTCCCAACATGCAACACCTTGCACTTATCTGTGTTAAAGTGCATAAATTGCCCACCTGCCTAAAGTGCCTGTTCTACCAGCATCCGACTCCATGCGGTGAACACGACCAAACTGGAAGTGTGGGCCGCGCGGAGGTCGAGTGATCCCTGTACAGGGCCGATCCCACCAGCATGCGCCTGCATGCGGCGAGCACGACCAAACCGGCAGCGGGGGCCGCGCGGAGTTCGGGTGAGTGGCGCGAAGTTGGAGCGAATTCCGCAAGGTAGGTTCTCGAGGACAGAGAGGCACACAGTGAGAGGGCCACGGAGGCACACAGAGAGAGGGCCACGGAGGCACACACAGAGAGGGTCACAGAGGCACATATTGAGAGGGTCACGGAGGCACGACGTCGAGGCAGTGCGTAATGCGTCGAGGCGACTGCGGGCCGACAGGCCGTTGCCGCATGGAATTTTTGAACGCGGTCAGTTTTTCGGAGTCCCGCGCGATGTCGGGGCCAGCTCCGCACGGCTCCGGCGATCGAAGTGGGGCCGGCCCCGCGAGGCCGGACGGCTCAAGCGACGGCATTAGGTCGCGCTCACCGCATGGAGTCGCATGCTGGTAGGACAGGCCCTTTACTGATCAAGATCCTGTTGCAATTTTTGACAACCATCTTCACTGTGTACAATTCACTTTAGTGTTATCTGCAAACTTACTAATCATGATTTGTCCGTTCTTATCCAAATTTTTGGTATAGGTGACAAATGGCAATGGGTCCAGCACCGAACCCCGAGGCACACCACAAGTGACAGGCCTCCAGTCTGAAAAACATCCTTCCACCACAACCCTCTGCTTCCTTCCATGAAGTCTATTTTCTATCCAGTCAGCTAGCCCTCCTTGGTCCCTGCCTAATCTATCTAATCTAACCTTCTAGAGCAGCCTCCCATCTGGAACCTTGGTAAATGCCTTGGTAAAATCAATGTATACAACTTCTACAGCTGCCCTCATCAACCATTTAGGTCACATCTTCAAAATATTCAAATCAGATTTGTGAAACTAGATCTCCCACACACATGACCATGCTGACTATCCTTAATCAGCCCCTGTCAATCTAAATGCATGTATGTCTGATCCCTCATAATACTCTTTTGTAAGTTGGGGGAATCTTTTGACTTTATGTGGGGTGGGGGGGCAGGGTAAGGGGGAAACTGTTTCCTAGTCGCTTCCTGTCAGGGACACGACTATTTCTCCGAGTCGCGTCCTCGCCCCCATTCTTGCGGCCTACCACCTGGATCGGAGTGGCCTTTCCTGACGGGGACCAGGGACCGGGAACCAGACCAGAGCCACAACAGCGGCGGCTCAGCGCTGAATTCACCGCGGAACGGGCGATGCCTACCAGGATCGCCGTTTGGAGCTCCGGAGCGTTGGGCCGCTGCTCAAACATCGTGGGGCTGCGGTTTGGGAGAGCTTCCAACGCGGGCGGCGCTGAACAACATCGCGGAGTCCTGGGGCCCTTAGACGAGGGCCGCCAGCGTTGCATCTCCACCCAGCACGGCCAGCGGACTTTGGGAGCCGCGGACTCCGGTAAGAGGTGGCCGACTCTGATGTCCAGGCCGCTGAGGAGGTCCCCCAGCCCCGACGTCGGACTTACATCACCCCGTCGAGGCCCTGACCATGGGTGAACATTGGGGAACATTAGAGGAAGATGACTGACTTTGGTGCCTTCCCTCACAGTGGGAAACTTTTAATCTGCTGTGTGGGGATGTTTTTATGTTGAATTCTATCGTGTGTTGTGTTCTTTATTTTTATTGTATGGCTGTATGATAATCACATTTCACTGTGCCATCTGGCACATGTGACAAATAAATGTATCTTGTATCTTGTCTACTTCTTCTATAACTTTCTGACCACAAAGTTATACAGGCATGAAACGTGGAAACAGGCCCTTCTGCCCAACTTGCCCACACTGATCAACATCATACCTGCCAACCATTCCGATTTGGGCGGAATTCTTCCGATTTTTCCATCCCAATTCCGAATTCCGATTTTTTTCCTCAATATTCCGAAAAAAATTGGAATTCGGAATTGGGATGGAAGCGTGCATGCGACCCATGGCGGCGGCGGCGGCGAGGAGACAGCGAGAGAGCGCACCGCGCTTGCGCCGCTTATGGGGGCACGCACGGGTGTACGTCAGCACGCAGCCGCATGACCCCGCCCCGCCACGGGTTCGGCGTCACTTGCCCCCCCCCCCCCCCCCCCGCACTGACGTCACTTTCCCGCCCTCACTGACGGCACGTACCCCGCCCCTTACTGACGTCACGTACCCCGCCCCTTACTGACGTCACGTGCCCCGCCCCTTACTGACGTCACGTACCCCGCCCCTTACTGACGTCACGTGCCCCGCCCCTTACTGACGTCACGTGCCCCGCCACTTACTGACGTCACGTGCCCCGCCCTCACTGACGTCAGACTAATAGGATTCCGATTTTTCATTCTCACAAGTTGGCAGGTATGCAACATGTCCCATCCACACTAGTCCCACCTGCCACCTGGACTCCCAGTAGTCTCCCTGGCTTGTTTTTCCTGCAGCCCTTCTTAAATAGAGGCACAACATTTGCCACCTTCCAATCTTCCAGCGCCATAATACTGACTGCCCTCAAAACACTTCCATTGACTGCCTCAAGTTCCCCAGTCCTCGTGTCTTTCTCCACAGTAAGTACAGAGGAGAAATACTCATTGCACATCCTTTCTCATCTCCTGTGGCTCCACACAGAGTTAATCACTTTGATTCCTGAGGGCCCTGATTTATTCTCTTTGAATTATCCTTAATATTATCTGCCAGAGCTATTTCCTGTTGCAGTTGATACACTCCTGACCGACATCCACTACAAACCAACTGTCTCCCACAGCTACCTGAACTACTCTTCCTCCCACCCTGCTTCCTGTAAAGACTCCATCTCCTATTCCCAATTCCTCCGTCTACGCCGCATCGGCTCCCAGGATGAGGTGTTCCACACCAGGTCATCACAAATGTCCTAATTCTTCAGAGAATGGGGATTCCCCTCCCCCACTATAGAGGAGGCCCGCACCAGAGTCTCCTCCATACCCCGCAACACTGCCCTCTCTCCCCATTCCCCCACTCGCAACAAGGGCAGAGTCCCCCTGGTCCTCACTTTTCACCCCACCAGCCGGCACATACAACACATAGTCCTCCGCCAGTTTCGCCACCTCCAACGTGACCCCTCCACTCGCCACATCTTCCCATCTCCCCACGTCTGCCTTCCACAAAGACCGCTCCCTCTGCAACTCCCTTGTCAATTCTTCCCTTCCCTCCCGCTCCACCCCTTCCCCAGGCACTTTCCCTTGCAACTGCAAGAGATGCTACACTTGTCCCTTTACCTCCCCCCTCCACTCCTTTCAGGGACCCAAGCAGTCCTTCCAGGTCCGACAGAGGTTCACCTGCACCTCCTCCAACATCATCTACTGCATCCGCTGCTCCAGATGCCAGCTGATCTATATCGGTGAGACCAAGCGGAGGCTTGGCGATCGTTTCGCCAAACACCTCCGCTCGGTCCGCAATAACCAACCCGACCTCCCGGTGGCTCAGCACTTCAACTCCCCCTCCCATTCCGTATCCGACCTCTCTGTCCCGGGCCTCCTCCACGGCCAGAGTGAGCAACATCACAAGTTGGAGGAACAGCACCTCATATTCCGCTTGGGGAGTCTGCATCCTCTGTGCTTGAACATTGAATTTTCTCAATTCTGTTAACCCATGCTGTCTCCTCCCCTTCCCACCTCTCCCTCAACCCTCGATTTTCCAGCATCTGCAGTTCCATCTTTAATGCTATTTCCTGTTTTCATTTTGCCCTCCTGATTTCCTTTTTTAGCATGCTCATCAGTTTCTGAAACTCCTCCAGGGTGCTTATGCCTTCCCCGTGCTTCCTTTTTAATCTTGAACAGAGACATAATTTCTCTCGGCATCCAAACTTCCTTACGCCAACCTGCTTTGCCCTTCACTCTAACCGAAACATGGAGGTCCTGGACCCTTGTCAGCACACTTTTAAAAACATCCCACTAGCTGGATGTTCTTTTTTCCTTCTTACAACCTGCTCCAATCAACTTCAGCGAGTTCTTGTCTAATACCTTCAAAGTTGGCCTTGCCCCAATTTAGAATTTTAACTCCTGGGCCTGCTCTGTCTCCATCCATAACTATCTTAAGCATAATAGAACAGTGGTTGCTGGTCACAAAACGCTCATCCACGAACACCATCCACTTGCCCCACGCAATTTCTGAAGATTAGATCATACGTTAGCCTTTCCCGTGTAGGGACCATTACATATTGTCTGAGGAAACCTTCCTGAACACAGTTGACAAATTCTGTCCCGTCTAAACCTTTTGAACTATGACATTCCCAGTCAATATTAGGAAAGTTAAAATCCCCTTAATGGAAGCATCACAACAACCTTAGTCCTGCAGCTCCTGAAGCACCTGTACCCCAGAACATTAAGATGCCAGTCCTAGCCAACGTGTACAGCGACTTCCGGCTGGTCTCCCTCTACCTTGAGAATGTC